>MU226296.1:2280464-2291018 GCA_018584345.1 Thuja plicata
TTTAATTACATCTTTTTTGCAAAATTTTATAAAAATAACTCATTTAATAAATATTAAATAATAAAATAATATATTACTTAACTCAAGTAATATACTATTATATTATTTAATATAACATGGTGAGTGAATTATATTTATTTACAAAGCCATAAGCTTAAAGCTCGAAATGAAACTTATAAAAACCATCAGACTTTAAAAAAAATACAAAATGCTGAAAGTCTTAAAGCCTTGCCCTAAAAGCATAATACAAGATATTTTTTCATTTGTATTCGATGCTTTTGCTGAGAAAAGCACGGCAGCTCTGAGGAAAAGGTTTCGAAACCCTAAGGAAAAGCCATGAAAGAAGGGAAACTATTGTTTCGGCCGCCATAGAAGGAAATAACACAAAATTTGTTGAGGAAAACGACACCTCTTGTTTGATGTGTGGCCACCATGGAGGCAAATCTGGGGTTTGACTGCAGAAAATTCTTCAATCCGCGGGTAAGAGACCATGCTGCGTTGAATCCGCCCTATTTCTGCTTTGCTTTGGTTATCTTTGACGCTTTCCTTCAAAAATCTTCTGGCCGCTATGTTGTTCACAGAAATCTCTGTTATTTTTATGAAAAAAAACCTGTGTTGTATTTCCCTGTATTATATGTTGTTTGAATCAAAGTCGTGACTCTTCTTTTGAGAGCAAGTACTTACTAGCTGAGCCTATAGCCGCCATGCAAGGATCTCGAAATATTTACTGTTTTCATTCTCAATAAACTAGTTTCTTCTAGAACACATGTCTTCTAGTGCAAGAAATTTCTGGAAATCTGTATCTTTCTTTTTTCTTTTGAAACGTAGCTTTAGGAAAAAGGCTCTATGCTGAACGTTTATTGCTTTGTCTGGAAGAAAACGTTTGATCTCCATGCATTTCGAGTGTAAATCTGTGTCTTTTGCCCTTTGAATCTGAAAAGTTGTAAGTTCATCTGCTGAAAAACTTTACTCCAGCCATGAAAATTTTGAAAGGGTTTGCTGGTAGACTTTTCCTTCAAACGTTTTTAGTAAAACGTGCTCCATCTGAAAGAAAACTATGTTTTTGGACGCCATGAATAGATCTTTGTTTCCTTCAATGTTTGTTAGTTTGCTTTCTGTTGACTGAGAAGTCTTTCCATTCTTCGCATTGCTGTTTGTATGCTTCTCAATATACCCATTTTTATTGATCTCTTGATTCAAAGCATCCTCACTAGCTTGAGAGCCAACATCTAAATCTGTCCCAGAGTTGGTGTTCTGACACTTGTAGCAGCATAGAAACTGCCCCATGACTGTAAGATACTTGTATCATAATACTTCATTGCCACATGTTGGTATTGCTGTGATTCCCAGTTTAACTCTGATATTCTGATTTTGTGAATCTGATATTTGATCATTTAACGTTCGTCTCTCAGTGGCATGCTGGGCTCAAACCCTTGTGTGAGAGCCACATTTTGCATCCACATGCCACTGTCAGACACCTGTCACTGCTCATGAAGCAAACTTGTTAGGATAAAACATTTCTTTTCTATTATTTTCTGGATTTTGCAATGGTATATGTTCATGTTATGAATAGTCGATGTAGGTTTCAGTCATTGCTTAGAACACAAAGTTCTAAGATCAATGTTCTTCCTAATTTACAGGTGCAGGGCAGCGGGAAACAAAATGTGGGACACGAGATCAAGAGACAACGCCATCTTTCATACCTCCGCCAGTCATTTAGGCAATGACTGGCCCCTATCTCGCCTATTTCTCTTTACTTTATAGCATGTACATAAATCATTGTAAAATAAGAAAAATAATGTCTTATCTTATCATAGCTAGTTTCGCGGCTTGTGTGAAGCATTTGAGCACTTTGATGAATAAACACTGCATCTTAAGAAAAGATTGAGTTTACTTCTGCATTGTTTAATCTGTTACTTCCTGTGACTTCAAAGCTATTGCATTTGATTTGCTTGGTCAACCAAATTTGGCATGTGGAAAAAATTTGGTAACAGCAACATAACAAGAGGCATAGTTTCTCCAAAAATAACACTTTTATTATGTATTACCTTCTATGCAACAGGTCCCAAACCTTGTATCATTTCACACCACAACTGTATCCAATGAAGATACATTTAACAGCCTTGTTCTCCAACTTTGTTCAATTCTCCTTTGGCACATATGCATATGCCTCGCAGCCAAAAACTCTAAGATGTCTCAATGAAGGCTTATGACCCAACCATGCCTCCATAGGTGTTTTATCAACAAGCGCTGATGTAGGAGACCTATTAATGAGGTAGCAAGCAGTGGCAACAGCTTCAGCCCAAAACCTTTGTTCTAGACCAGCACCACTCAGCATACTCCAAGCCTTCTCCATCCACGTCCTATTCATCCTTTATGCAACTTCATTCTACTCTCGAGAATATGGAGTTGTCTTTTGCCTATGAATGCCACAATCTTTACTGCATCTATCGAAATTGTTAGAGCAAAATTCACCACCATTATCAATCCTCGGACATTTTATTTTCCTTCCCATCTGCAATTCAATCTTTGCTTTAAATTCTTTAAATCAATTGAGAACATTATATTTACTCTTTATATAATATATCCATGTCCTACTATAATCATCAATAAATATAACATAATATGTGGATTTTTCAATGGAAGGAGCATCTACAAGACCAAACACATCAGAATGAACAAGATCCAACACATCACAAGATTTATGAGAAGTTGAGTAAAACCTGAATGCGGTTTTGTTTTTCATAATACTCACCGAAATAAAAATCAAGATTACAATCATTCAAACTTTCAACAAGGTTTTTCTTTTTCAAGGTTCTTAGACCCTTCTCTCCAATGTGGCCAAGAATTTGCTGCCATAAAGTAGTCTTATCTATATGTAACTTTGATTCAGAAGAAAAAGCACCCTTAGGTACCCAAAATCCATGACCATTTGCTGAAGGTGAAACTCTCACCTTTTCCAAAAAAGTATCCACAGAATCGGTCTTTACAAAAGTACTATTACATTGAGCAATATATGCATCCAGCTTATACAATGTATCAATCCTAACACCTCTAGCAATCACCATAGCACCTCTCACCATTTAATATCCTACATTAGAAAAGACTATTTGCATATCCGAGTCTATTAGTTTGCTCACAGATAATAAATTTCGTCTTAGAGTAAGGAGATGCAACACATCATTAATCTTTCTTATTCTACCATCAAACGACCTAATTCTAACTTTACCATGACCAACAATATTTAAAGAAGAATTATCACTCAAGTACACTTTACCTCGATCAAATTCTTCATATTCAGAAAACTAATATTTATTAGAGGTCATATGAAAAGATGCACCTAAGTCTATTAACCATGCATCATTACAAGCATGAGTGGCCAAATTTGCAATGAACACATCACCATCTTCCTTCTCGGACTCAAAATCAAAATCAAATTTCTTCTTTATCTTTGTTTCTTCTTTGCAGTCCTTACGAATGTGTCTAGGCCTACCACAATTCCAACAAATAACTTTGGACTTTCCAGGAGACTTGGATCTCCTCTTGGATTTGGATTTATTATACTTCTCATTCTTTTTGCCTTTTTCATTAGGTCTTCCACGAACAACTACGGCTTCCTTGGTGTTAATTGATACCTTTCTCATCTCTTCAGAAAGCAAAGAACCCGCCACATCTTAAGTCCTCAAAATAAGAAAAGTATTACCAATGACCATAAAAAGAGAATCTCACAAATCAGGCAAAGAACGAAGCAAGATCTGACATTTCTCCTCATCCATCTTGACACCAACTAATGCCAATTGAGCCACCAACATATTGAATGCTTCCAAGTGGTCTGTAATTCATCCACCCTCCATTCTCAAGGAATATAGTTTCTTCCTTAAGAGAATCTTACTAAAGATATAACTTGATACATTTTACTAAGCTTCTTTGCAAAGAACTCTTCATGGACATTGACTAAAACAAAGTCAGCAAGGCACAATCTAATGACACCCTTAGCTTTACAATCCATAACAACATATTTAGCAGCCTCGTTCGGATCTATAGGTGTCATGACATTCTCATCAAGAGCGTCCCATAGATCTCGATCTATTAACAAATCCTCCATCTTCAACTTCCACATTTCAAATTTATTTCTGGAACATTTCTCCACCTCTATTCTACCTAATGAGCTTGCCATCTGAAAATTCATGCAACAAGGTCACAAACCATATTTACACAAGCTCCCAATCAAATCTGGATTAGTTCCAAAAAAACCAACAATACACAACCAAAATCAAGGTTAATCACACTCTAATACCACTTGTAAGGAAGTTAAGTAGAGTAACAACTTCCTACACTAAGCTTGAGAGGAGGGTAATGGAAAAACTTTCTCAAATCTTTACAACAATTACGGGAACTTAACACAAATAAGCATAAATAACATGCATACAACAACACATTGATTTACGTGGGGAAAACTCTTTTGGGAGAAAAACCCCACACTCCAAAATCTGCCCAATATATTATTCAGGAATCAATAAAAAATTACAATATACTTGCAGAGCAAGCTTCTCACAGGAGTATCATCAAAGGAGATCCAGAGGCAGCTCAATAGCTATCAGACTCTCACAAATACATAGGAGATACAAACATGAAACCGTCAAACAGTATTACAAAATAGTGTGCTAAAACCACCCATAAATGGTGCACAAAATCTCCACCATTGGACCTACGACCTAATGATGGACGGTCAAGATTCACAATAACAAATTATATAGTCGGGGGCAAGCCCTCAAACCCCCGTCGCTCATGTATCAATAGTAGCCTTTTACTATTGCAAGGTTGAGACACCATTTTCCTAACAGAGGGCACTTGTCCTTTAGCTCATATCCATTTCATTTGTAAACATTTAGTGCCTAATCACTGCTCTATGGCCTGGACATATGCATTTTTTAAGGGCTTGGAATTTGGTTAAAAGCAATAAAATTATGAAAATTGGTATGCGCCAAGAAGATCCATATGGCCTCAAAGACATTAATTTGGACTTGGTGGCAGGGGTTCCACCCCTCGATCCCACCCTATATCATATGACAAGGAACATGCCAAAAGCACTTTCCCTCAACCAAATTGGTGGCTGCCGCTGCCAGACCCCCACTCTAGTTTTAAAAAGGTGGAAAACTAAAATAAAAAATAGGCTGCACCAAATGGAAAAGCTGGGTATTTTTCCTTTTCTTTGGCTTAAAAATTTTTTAAAAATGCATTTTTCCCTATTTTATGAATTTTTCAGCATTTTTAAGTTTCCTTAGTTTTTCCTTTTGAGTTAGAGTTCCATTTCTACTTTTGATGTGCTGATTCGGTCCCAATCACAAGTGATGCTGTTATGGGGTAAACCATACAGGTGCTGAAAAATGTGTTTTTTTGTGAGAGATCATATCATAAATTGTGTTATACAGAATGACACAATTCCTCTATAAAAATTCTTTCAAGTTTTCAACTACATAGACACATTTCTTGATTTTACCACTGGCAATGGATACTTGTAGCCTTGTTGCATTACTTACACTTTAATTTCAATGGAATTACCTTGCAATATGATGTATCAAGTTAGAAAAACCCAAACATAGAAGAACTAGTATAACAAAACCAAAAAACTAAGTGGCAATGTATAAAATTTGTAAAAGCAAACAGCTCCCATAAAACATCAAAACTAAATGATATTTCTTCCATTCAGAACTCAATGGTACCCAAACATAATCCCTGAATCACATACTGATTAAATGTCATGGATTCATATAGAAGAGACCTTAGTGCTGTGAGCAAATATATTACAGGTTTTTATGATGTAAATGTATACAAAATTTCTTATGTAGTAAAATGTCCTGTTACATAACAAGAAAACAATGCTTGCCAACATCAGTCAAGTTTATTGGTGATTATTTTTTCTAGAAACAAACTGATTTCTGCTCTTAGTCAGCATATGGAAATGGTATAGGGCTCTTAGTGCCAACTTAACCAAAAGTCTATCAAGTGAAATAGTAAGCTTCGTTGTGCAAATAGACATCCATATACTGTTTCAAAACTTGTCAATACCATGTTTTATTGCTAAACAAATTCAAATTTTCAATACCATTTTGTAGAAGTGCCTAACTCCAACTCAAAGTCTTCCAACACTCACCGTAATGTTGATACCCAAGCCTTGGTAGCCCCAGGGGTTTCAGCACAAAGGAAGTATTCCTTTTTCTGTGGAGTGCCAATATCTGACAGATAGTTAAGTAAAAATCCTTAAAATCTTAAGCAGATAGAATGATAATAATTCCAGTGAGTAAAGAAATGTTTCATTGTTGATAGAATGATAAGAAAACAGTGGATACAAAAGCAGCAACCATCATATTTCTGGAGACCACTGCACCATGCACAATTGAAAACGATCAAATCCCAAAAGTCGTGTACAACACCTCAGTCGCAAGAAAGACGAAACAATAAAGACAAGCAAAAATATAGGAAAAACTGCCATTCCAGATCACTACTGAAGAATGAGATAAAGGATGCAACGCACTGGAAATTAATTGGAGATACAGTAATCGTGCTGTTCACATCAAATATGATTATCCCCTTGGGTGTCAAGTCATTTCTTCGAGCTCTGCTAAGATAAAATAAAACATGTCCTGTGAGGTGAATATATACAGCATTTCAAAAAAGGGCTCCAAAGACTAATGTTGATAGCAACCAATTTATGGTACAAATCAATCTATAAACCTAACGTATAATAAAACTTTCTACCAGAAATAGAAAACCCAGGATGACATCCTTAGAATGGCATCCAATAATTGGGAAACAAACACATACCTGTACTCCATTTTCCCAGTAGTTGGATCCAATGTCATCCAGCGCTCATTCCATTTCCGAAGCTGATTGACATTTAAATTCAAAGATTAGTGAAAATCTACTGTTTTGTCTTTTAAATTAAGATGTTTTCCTTTTCTGTACTGTACTTTTAATTTTAAATGAAATAACATGTTTAAACTAGTGTTCAAGGCAATAACTAGGGTTTAATACAATAAAGGGTTGTAACATTTATAAAAGCAAAAAAAATTAGGGTTACCTAGCAACTGCATAACACTTTCCATAGCAGACTTATTTATTTATGGTTACTTAGAAGGGCAGATCTCTAATGTCCAATCTCAAGAGTGGGAAAGACCAGTAAAAATAATAAACAGAGATCAGTGTCAAGTAATTTGTTTCAATAAGTATATGGCAATTTCACCTTTACTCTGAATGTGCAGTCATAACAGCAAGGGTACAGTTAAAAACAAGACAAGAGCACAAATATTAACTTTGCCACAGTAGGGCAATGCCCAAGGTTTCTGCTTAATACTGTTCAATTGCACGAACTTCATTGCCAAGAATAAGAAATCCCACTACTCAAGGACCCTCTTTATCAAAGGTTTGGCATTAACAAGATAAATGGGCACAGTATTATAGAGTACTTATGTCTCTAGAATCAAAACATGTACTTGTACAATCATTATTAATTATTGAGTACTTATGTCTCTAGAATCAAAACATATACTAGCCTAATCATCAGTACCACAGTAAACAGATTAAAAAATTCATGATGCAGGGGGATGAGTTTTAACTTCATTTGGAAAAAGGTATTATTTGTCCTCCACCAAAACAAAGCAATGTGATGCATTATATGTTAATGGAGAAATTAAAGACTTAACATTCCAGATACTTGTAAATAACACTAATTATAAGGGTAAACGTAAAATACACTGCCTTGCATTAGATTGGAACATAAAACACAGTTTAAGGATAGATGAACAACAATTGTACAATTCTAGCAAGAACACAAAGAACAGCATAAGACCTATAGTCTACATCTTAGTTGATCTGAGCCAAGCTGCACCATGCCACACTCCCCTTGCCCTTGCTAGAAGTGTCACACAGGTAGGCGCCAATTCCTCATAGCACCAGGCCAAGGTTGCACGGAGACGGGGGTACTTGGGTACTTTGGAGACGGGTACGAGTACGGTTACAGCTATTTTTTCAAAATAGGAGACGGGGGTACTTTGGGTACGTCATATTTTTTATATATAATTTAATATTTTATAGAAAATCTGAAAATATAATGACACTGAGTTTTCAAAACAAGAACTGTGATAAAATTTACTGTCAAACATTAACTTTGAAGATTAAGTACACAAATTGAAATGCCATATCATCATTGTATCAAAGTTTCAAACTAACAAGTGATTACATATTGAAATAAGCTTGATAACCAGCAAGCTGATACGCAAACAAAATACTGAAACAAAAATCAGAAAAATATTAACAGATAAATTCTGCAACGAAAAATTCCAACCGATGGCCATAGGCTCAGCCCCCATTAAAACTAATTTATACATGGAAAACAAAATTATATGATACATATAAGTTGCTATGCTATATAATCATAATGTATGATGTCAATTGGGATGAACTTTAGTTACTATTTGGTTGTAGAAAAGAGTAAGGTTCAACAAACCCATTAAACCATCTTATACGCACAAAACAACATTATATAATGTGTGTAAGCTGATATGATATACAATATATATCAACTGGGATGAATTAAGAGTTGGATTCAACTCGTTGAAAAACACGATCAACATAAAATTGAGTAACAGGTTGCATCCAATTCTAAATGAGACACACCTCATAGCCAAGGTCAAGCATGGCATCTAAGCCAACAATATGCCCTTGCGTAGTTAAAATGGGCCAATTTACACGGTTTGATGTGAATTGGTTATCATATACTAATGTCAGGCATGCCATCTAACTTTCTAAGCTGAAAGTATAACGTCACAGTGGTTAAAATGGATCGCCCATTATCTAGTGTAATATAAACAATCCAAATAGATAAACTTTTTTAGGCACAACAAACCAACACCTAAAGGACGTTAAGATTCAGCATTGTCATTCTCCTCATCATGGTCATAGACACAGTCACAGAAATATTTGCAATCATAACCTAGTGACGGAATCTTATTATCTTCATCGTCGTCGTCATAGACGCAATTGCAAAAAATATTTGCAATCATAACCTAGTGCACAAAAACTTAAATCAAACAACGTAAGAAAACTTAAGAGAAAATCCAGTCTAAAACTGGACAAACAAATAAATATACCTTGATAGGCCCTACAGACTAATTTCACTTAGCCAACATTAAAGCAGTCAACATAATCATCTTTACCTTCCCCAAAATTACAATTAGGCAGATATTGGCAAGTATTATCTAGTACATGAAATCTTAAACAAAATAGAGCTTAAATAGTTCAGTTCAATTTGAATTAAAGAAACAATCTTAAACACAAGATTTTCTTTTCAAATTGCATTGCCACATACTTTGACGCAGCAAATATCCCTTGACAGATCTTTCATGCCGATAAGAAGTAAATGACATTTAAAACATTTCATCTCATTGCAGAAATTTACAAGATAGTTTTTCAAACTAAAAAGTTCTTACAGTTTCCGATCGCTTCAGCAGAGGCCCTTGGAGCAAAGTCCTTCCAGAAGCCGAAGTAAGCTGCTTCTTTATCTTCTCCAAGCTGTTATCCGTCTCATTTCCTCGATCCTCCTGCAATACATCAAATCTCACCGATTCTAATCCCGTTATGCACAGAATTCAGCTCAAAAATCCTCAAAATACTGCAAACTTACCACGGGAGTCAGATTAGAGCTCCCACTGCTCGCCATAGCCGAATTCGGCTCAATTCCTGGACGATTTTGACAAAAAGAGGATCCAGAATGTGGGGTTTCCGAGATTCAATTGGGTTTTAAAATTGTACAAGATATGAACAAATTTAGACTTTTTGTTTTGTTAGAAATTTGCTATTAACAGTGAAAATCTAGCATTATGTATGGGTATGAGAAGGGCTGACTATAAAAGACAAGATGAATGATGTCCGTCGGATTTAGTGTTGTATTCCCTGCGAACGCGAGCACTTGCCGCACTCCAATTTGCAATTGGCACGTTCTTAGAGATACTTATTTTTCATTGTAAAAACAATTATTGTGTAGTTGAATAGAAGGTTTCATGAAGAAGTCTTGAGTTTTTTTTTTTTCTTTTAATAAAGGATGGCATGGCTAGTGTACCGTGCCAATGACGTCTTGGTGTGCAATGGGTATTGTCCAAAAGATGTAGAAGGTAGATTAGAGAAAAATCTATTTTTTTCTTTATATTTGTGTAATATATAAGAGATCAATTGGTAGATGAGTTAGTAAATGTTGTTTATGCAATAGAAGTTTCAATGGAGAACCATTTATGCATCCATTTACAAGAATTCAAATATGACTAAAACAAAATCTTTGAATCAAGAAGATAATAAAGTTCTATGTTTTTTTACAATAGAGAGAGGAGATTAGAAAGAGGGAGAGATAGAGGGGGAAAGGTGTGTATGTGTGTGTGTGAGAGAGAGAGAGAGAGGTGTATATTATATGTATAATATATATAAACACACACGTGTGTGTGTGTGTGTGTGTGTGTGAGAGAGAGAGAGAGGTGTATTATATATATTATATATAAACACACA
>MU226296.1:2291103-2335618 GCA_018584345.1 Thuja plicata
GTGTGTGTGTGTTTTCGTGTTTTATGAGTGAAGTTAAAAAAAAGTCTAGTTATTAAAAAGTATGTGCAGAAGTATGAGACTCAAGGCAAACGATCCTTTGGGCAACATGTATACCCCAAAGATTATAACTAATCACTTGCACTATCTATGAAAATAGTCTTGTGTAAATGTCCTCATCTTGGACATGTCTGCCCAACCAGAAGTTAGGGCCCAATATCTTGATTATTGCCAATTGTTCTTCGTATGATCCCTTCTCATCTATACTAGACACCAAAGCTCACTACTACGAATCCTTGTGTTTATCTCTCTTTTTTGCTCTATTTTTTACTTCCACCCACTATTTTTATGTAGTTTTCTCTAACGTTTCGAAAATGTCAGTGCTACTTATTGGGACGACGCTATTTTTGTGTCGACTAGAACAAACAGGCATCAAAGTAGGTGTTATTGAGTGCCTCAATTAGTGTCATAATCAACGCAAAATTGGCACCTTAAGTGGTGCCAACTGTCATTTTCTCAGTTCTGCGAGCCCATGTTTCTTTGTCGGTTAGCAAGATTAATCGTCAAGAAGTTTTCTAAAGATCAATGGTCGTGGTTATGTCTCACTTGCGTGATTATTTCAACATGTGCACTCATATTAAGAGTTTAACTGCAATGGGCGGTCTCACTCATCCTAGGTGTCTTCAATGGCAAGTCATATGGCATCATGTGTCATTTTGCCAGCGCTATGGACCCCGACATCTTTGTATCCAAAGGCAATTTAAAGGTCGATCATCTTCAACAAAATCGACAGTCTATATCACGTCGCCCTTGCGTGATTAAATTTAACGTGTAGAAAGATAAGCGTGCAAGGGTGCGGTCAAAAGGTTAAATGGTGGCCCAAGGTGTTGTGTCATCATCTCCAGTGAATCAAAAGATGACATGTGTTCACTTGTCAGTGGGACTCATCAACCTCAAAGCAATGGGTTAATTTGTGATCAATTTGATCAAGATCAACGATTGTTATTGCATTGTGCTTGCGTGATTAAATCAAAGTGCTCAATAGTACTAAGAGCGCAAGGGCGACGATGGGTCCCTTTCATTGTTTATAACTTGGTGAATGATTACTTGCCAAGTATCATCTTTTCATCCCTATGGGCCTAGCCCTTTCTTCCATCTAATGAAGTTAACCATTGTGTACCTTCTACAAGATCAACGGTTGTGGTTATGTCGCACTTGCGCGATAATTTAATATGTGCACCAAAGCTAAGTGTGCAACTATGATGGGTGGTCCCCACTCAATCCATCAGTTTTCAATAGAAAATCATAGTGTGTCACGTGATCTCTTGTCAGTGACCATGGGTCTCAGGTTTCCTTTTTTATAAAGTGGTTTAAAAGTTGGTTAGTTTCACCCAGATTGATGACCCGCATCACGTCACAATTACACGATTAAATAAAACATGTGCAAAAAGTTAAGAGCGCAAGTGTGTGGTCAATAAGTCAAACAGTGGGCCAAGGTGATGATACATCTTTTTCATTGAATCATAATGCAACACGTGTACTCTTTTCATTGGGTCCCTAACAATTCTCAACTGTTAAGTTGATTTGTGATCATTGTGTTCGAGATCGATGATTCTCAAAGCATCACAGTTGTGCGATTAAAAAGAAGATGCAAGAATTACTAAGTGCACAAGAGTGCCAGGGTTAGTCAACTGTCAATTTCAGGTGAGGGATAAAAGGGCGACATGTGTTGTGTTTTGTTTTCATTGAGTTGTTGCATTTTCAACATTCAAATTTGAATGTTAACGGTTAATTGGTGCCACCAACCTAGTTAAGTGCCTATAATTAAGAGTTGAATAGTGTCATTGTAGCCAAATTCATCAGTATAAGAGATCTTTTGTGGTGATAAATAGTACTTCTCTACACTTTGTATCAATTGTTTTATGGTTTTAAGGTTATTCTTCTACAATTTAGGGTTTTCTACTCTTCAATTAGGGATTTTTGTATATGCGCTAATTTTGAATCTTTCAATTGCACAATTATGTTCTGATGTCTTTTTAGAAGTCGTCTAGGCATAATTGAATTGACTTTGAGCTTAGGAAGGTGATTAAGCTTAAATTTCCCAAACCCTAGCCTTATGCTAAACCTTACTAGAGAATTTCAATCATGGCAGAGGAACAAGGATCTTCTGACCTAGGCCCCTATGCTTAGGAGGTGTTAAGACAATTACCATTGTCAAATGTCAAAAGGAAAAGGGTTAGAGCGGGTAGTCTCCCTAAGCATTTCTTAATTGAACTTTCAGGTGGGACGTAGAGATCTAATCTTAGGAGCTAATGTGATAGTTTTTGTTAGAATAGTCCCAAAGGATAACTGAGAGGGGGGGTGAATCATTTATCAGTAACTTTAATTCTTTTTTACTTCCTTAACTTCAGAATACAATAAAGTAAATGCACATTCAGATAAAATAGTACACAACACATAATTTGATTACGAGGAAACCAAATGGTAAAAACCCCGGTGGGAATTAGCACCCACAATGAACTATACTTGTTTATAGTAATCCCTGTTAGAAGATATTTCAACCCTGTTAGGAGTTGTACTTTACAATGCAATAAGTATAGTGATCTGGTTAAGGGTCAGACCCTGTTAGGAGTCTTTTACAAATAACCCTGTTAGCGGTGAGGACTCACTATCCAAAAGCTCACTGCTTCAATGATGAGGGCTACAACCTTCTGTATAACAGATACACACTATATTTGATGATGAACTATAGAGTAGACCTGCTGTCTTGATCAGTTCCAATGTATTACAATCTTTCACTTCTTCTTCACATAGACTCTTGATGAATGAACCAACTCTGATATTCTGCTCTGTACATTTTCTATCTCTTTCCATATCATTCACACTTAGCGTATCACAAATGAATTGCTAAAAGTATCTTCCTCGAAGTATGAGATCATGGGACCTGTGAGACAACTCTTCATAACATCCTTGTCGGCTCTACTAAACACGCAAACAATATTACAACCACGCAAGTATAAAATGAATAGACGCGACGCTTCACTAAGTCGGCCTCACCAAATCATCTCTAACTTTGCAATGTTCTTGAAACACATTTGGTGCCTTTAGATGACTATCATCAACTCATGACTAATCATGAATATACACATGCATATCCTGAAGATAGACGCAACTCAAGAAACACGTTAAATACGTCAGCTCTGAAAAGATACTCATCCAGAACTGTAACTGCCAATAACAGAATTACACAACTTGACTGAAACATCATATCTGGATCTGCGTGTATGAACATAACATAATAAACATGTCTACAACATGTATCTATCCACGCAAGGCTTGATATCAACATTCTGATAAGTACATACAAAATTACTGTTGTGTATTATATGTTGTCATCAATGACAAATATACAATCAATCAACTGCACAGAATCAAATCTCCAATAGGTTTTGACCTGTGGAGAAGGAATTATAACAAAAGAGAGAAGGGAATTCCTATTAGGAACATATGGGACTCTAATTTGGCAAGAATTTTTTGATAATATGGTAGTGAACAATTGAGATGGGGGAAGTTAATTAGTTATTCCCAAAACTTCAAACTTCAAACTTCAAACCCTTAGTCCTTAAAATCCTCAAACTTAAATACCCTTAGTTTTGATCTAATTAATTAAAATATGAAACATGCATGTGTCCACAAATCAGAATCACATCCACGCAATTTGACACAAGATTTTTATTGTGGAAACCCTGTTAGGGGAAAAACCCATGGTGGGATTATTACCCACAATAATTAAATACCTTGTTAGAAGTATAAACCTATTGCAATATATGGAGAATGTACATGTATTCAGGCTCACTGCCTAGAGCTCACTACTCAAATGAAAAGCGTTGGACTACAGCCCTGAGGAAGGCTTTTTGCCTTACAATCTTATCATTGCAATGATCTAGAGTTTTTTTGAGCTATGAAAATGACATCTACCTTATGTCTGATACAACTCCAATGTAACACAATACAAACCTTTGTTCAACCCCTTGTTGAAACACTTATGATCACCACTAAATTAGACTCTTCCTTTTCTAGCAACCTCTAGCATTCGCATCCACAATATGAACCTTGAATTTGCCCTAATTCATCATCTTATATCAAGAACTAGGTCGATAAAATCTAATTCACCATCTCTTCAAATCAACGCAGCAAATCTCTTGCTTCAAATCCATCTCTGACCGTCAAATCGCATCCATGACCTATATCAACCACCTCAAGATCATAAATCTCCCAGATTTCATGATTTAGCACTTGTGCAACATAATTTACCAACTAAGTTGGCCAAGAACAAAAAATAATATTATTATTATTATTGACCAAAAATTCCACCAATCTAATCCTTCTAATCCATGTGTATCGCCAACTCATCAAGAACATACTTCAAGAACATCCTATAGCATCATGATAAACACTCAAACACATAAATCCACCACAAGCATTGGATTTGCCAACTCTTTTTCTATTAAACTTGAAGAACATTGTCAACAAGTCATTGAGACAATAAAAACATATCATGCAGACCTCTGAAGTATAAACCCTTTAAATTGAAGACACCTAAGTATGTTCCAAACACACTGCTAGGTTCACTCCAATAAACCCTTACTTGATTGTGCACACTGGACCTCTTTTGTCTTCCTGTCAACATTGTTTGTCCCCATGTCTGCCAGTCACCAATTCTAACCTTGAATCATACCCAAATCTTCATGATATCTTATGAAACTTGGAGTGAACTAAGTATTGACCTTCTTCAATAATCTCCCATGTGCATGACTTCATACCTGCAATGTACAAACCTCGCTGGACCTTTGAACATCATGTTCCAATAGCTAATGTGCAATAGTTAAGTTAGCATCAAACAAATAAATATTTTGATCAATTCCTTTGATTCCTCTGATATGTTGACATCAGTGACAACACATCTTAATTCCAATATTTCAACAATCTCCCCCTTTGGAATTGATGGCAACATATGATGTGAAATCTAAGTGATGCAATCAGAAACCAACAGTATCACTCCTATAAAGATAATCAATAGTACTATAATTCATATCTATAATTATCTTTCAAAGTCTCTCTAACTCGTCTTCCTCAATAATTTTCTCCCCCTGGAAGTAAGTTCACCTTGGTTTCAATTTGATTACATGCACTTCGCTCCATCAATTTCTTACACGCTCTTCTCTCCACCATTTTCTCCCCCTTGGATGTATACCACTCTCTTCTTTCTTATGTGCAAGTATATATGAACTTGCTTCTCTCAACTGATTTTCTCTTTCTTATCTTCTCCTCTTATCTTCTTTTTGTTGTCTCTCACACTTTCTTCTCTTACATATGATCTTCTCTTTCACATCTAATTATTTTTCACATTAGCTCACTCTGTCCCCCTTTGACATCAATGATAAAGGTGTATCATTTTCTCTTATACAATTTGCTTTGTCATATAAATGTTTGTTTCCTTTTCCTTCTTTGCTTATGCTACCTTGTCAAGCTCATCTTTCCTTCTTGCACACACATCTCTAATCAACTAAACACATCTAATTGCTAATTAAGCACCAAGAACTTAACTTGCTGGTTTTTGAATTTCCTTTTAGCTCTCTATAAGCACTCAACTTTAGATCAAACAAATTTTCTTTACCATGCTTACTACTCCCCCTGAGTAGTAGCCTCCTTACATCAATCCACCTTGAATGATGTCTCCATGAAATCCTATGGATTGATGCGTTCTTTTGCATCTTAGTTTTGAGTAGGAAGAGAAAGTCCTCTTGACTTTCCTTTGAGATTTACAGAAGTAGATCCCATTTCTATAGTCTCTTTGTTCTTCTTTTTGCTTGTCCTCTTCTTGTATTTCAGCTCCTTGTCCTCCTTTTCTTTTCCTTTTCCTTTCATATTCCTATGAACATGCTTGTCTACCTTGTCTTCTTCTTTTCTTTTGTTTTGACTATTCCTTCTCATTCTCATGTTTGCTTCTTTGGTGTCAACTATGTCCATCTTCTTGCTTCTGCAACTTTTAGTAGCAAGTTCAGATATATTACAATTGATTTGTAGAACAATCTTATGTCCATTATTTTGTTTCTACTTTGCAATGCATTGTCTAGCATTGTGACCAAATTTATTGCATGTAAAACATCTATCCTTTTCCCTTTTGACAGTAACAATCTTCTTCCTCATACTACTGCATATGCTTGGATCGTGATCATCCCTCTTGCAATTAAAACATAGATATCATTTTCTATAGTCCATTTCTTTGTGTCCAACCTTATTACAGACAGAGCACTTACCTCTAAACTTCTTAGCCTTCCTTTCTGAAGTCTTCTTGGTCTTTTTTCTTCTTCTTCTTCTTCTTCTTCTTCTTCTTCTTCTTCTTCTTCTTCTCCTCCTCCTCTGATTTGACCTTATCTTGACTATATTTAGAGAATTCTCCTTCCTCTAATATAATATCATTGTTGTCTATTGACCTTCTCTGAAGTAGTAATACCTCAAGTTTAGTTGAACTAATATCGAGCTTATCTTTATACTCATTTGCAACTCTAAGCTCTTCTTCAATGGTTCTAACCCATTGATCATCCATACAAGC
Organism: Thuja plicata; assembly: GCA_018584345.1. Lineage (NCBI taxonomy): Eukaryota > Viridiplantae > Streptophyta > Pinopsida > Cupressales > Cupressaceae > Thuja > Thuja plicata. The sequence continues at coordinate 2,297,717 of MU226296.1, forward strand.
TTTGTACACTTATTTGGCCTCAATCCCACAAATTAGACAAATATCATCTTCCAGAATTCTCTGATGTTGTAATTTGAAATCTCCTTCAACTGAATCTTAACTTCCATTCTCCTTTGGTTGCTTGATATCGAGATTGTTTTGATTTTTAATATTGCAACTATTACAACTTGCAGATTCCTTTCCATTTACTGCTATATCTTCATCCATTGTTCCTTCTTTTTGAATTACTAACATTTATGGAATACACTTGATTTGATTCTCATCAGAAGTTTGCACTCCAAAAGGTGTACCAACACTTTGTTTATCCAATTTATCTTTGCAAGAATCAGACTGACTTCCACTAGGCTAAACAATTAAGTAACTATCTTCATAATGGTTCAATTTTTTATACCTTCATGTTATTGGCTTCACTTGTGACTCTAGCATTGTTCCATCTTATTTTATTGCATCAACTTCATCATCAATCATCTCTAAGACATTTTTCATATCATGTTAATTTTGTTGTAGTAGTCCTTGATTAATGCTGACATCTTGGTCATATTTGCATGATTTGGTCTGCCCTTCTTTAATCTATGTAATCAATTATCTTACTCCTTCATTATTCAGGTGGAAAACATTTTTCTTGCTCTTTATCTTGATCCAATTTCACTTCAAGAATTGTTCAGAATCTTGCATCCCTCATCACTGAAGTGTAGATTGTATCCCTTCTCAACTAGTTGATCAACACTGAGAAGATTATGTGTTAGATCAATAATATGCAACACATTATCTATTGCATTCTTTCCATCTAAGGAAACAGTACCTATACCCTTGATTCTTCCTCTAGTGTTGTCACCCCATCTAACAATTTTGCCATCATCATCTTCATATCTCACAAACTTTCTTATGTCACTAGTCATATGATGTGAACATTCATTATTTTTCAACCAAAAAATCTTCCTATCTAATTGTGCAACTAAGACTTTCTCTTCTTCAAGAACACAACTTATGGAGTTCTTGAGAATAATCTCTTTTGATGACATATTTTTCCATTAGTATGCAAAGAAAACAAGTTTTGAACCGTCGGTACATGTTCACTGAAAGACATGCTTTCAATGGAACCTGACACAATAGATAACAGAGGTCACCAAAAATGTTAAGTGCAGAGGAACCTGACAAGATAGATCACTATGTAAACCGACAACACAATTCACAAGAAGAACCTAACAGAAGTCTACAATGTAAACCGACAGAGCAAACAACAGAGGAACCCGACAAACAAGTGTATAGTCAACACCGACAGACAAACTAAAGAGCAACCTGAGCACAAGTCTACCAAGAGAGAGTTATATTTCTGAGAAATGTGGATCTAAGATACACGTCAGATAAAACACTTAAGTTTATATTTAGCTTTAAAGCAGATCTTTAAAACCATTTCTTGAGGGACAAGCAATGTAATTGTAATTGTTTTAATCCATCTAACTGATTGTAAACATGCAAACTAGGATATCAAGGTCAAGTTGTAAACCTTTGATCATAGAGTTATCATTGTAATGCGTGAAAATTAATTAGGTCAATCTATTGTATAAATAGATGTGTAATCAATCAAAACATTGATGATGTAATGATGATAGTAGCTGAGGAGCACATCTATGGATCAGAGACAGAGTTTTATGCAGAAGGACAGAAAAAGATGAAATAGGTTATCAAGAACCAAATTCAAGGCTACCGAGCAACAAAGGTATTAATCCATCACAATAGGTGATACATTATACATGTGAACTTAAAGGATCTGTATTCAGCAATTCAAGATTGCATATCTTCAGGTCAACAATTTTTTTGACTGCATTCTAACAAGTGTAGAAAATAGAAGAAATCCTTTAAGAAGGTGGATTTAACAATCCTTTGTAAATCTCTTAACTGAGTGCACACTAAATAGTGTTGCTAAAGATCTTAACAGAGTAGACCTTAACCAGTCTAAACATGTTACTCCTAACAGGGTAAGATATAAGAAGTGATCAAACTTGTAAGCCTTAACCGACCCCTTCCATTCCGCAGATAGTGAAGTTTTTGTGGGTGTAATCTCCATCACATTTTTAACCTTCTAACAGGGGTTTTTTGTGTTGCCAAATCTTGTGTCATGTGTCATTACATTTCATGAATGTTTACATGCAAATGAAGTTTATGAATTGATATTACATACACAAAGATAGAATAGCAGATATAATCGGTAATGCAAGGAATTGATTACTAAAGGATAAGGTTAATTGATAAAAAGTTTTAAGGGTGCTGAGTCACCCTCCCCTCTCAGTACACACCTTCCTATTATATCCAACAATTGGTATCAGAGCTAGATCTCTTATTTGGAAAAGTTTAAATCACTTGAGAGAAAAGATCATACAATGGAAAGGTATAAGCTAGACAAGAATATTGAGAATCGGAAGTTGGAGATACAGATCTTCTATGAGCAATACAAAGATGCAAGAATCAAGATGAGGGAGCTATTGGATGAAAGAAAGGTTATGACATCTCACTGCAATGAAAAGGACTATCATGAAGAAGATATACTAGATTTATTTGAGTCGTCGGGATCTACATCTACAAATACATTAGATACATCTGAAGAAAGCATCGCAAGTCTAAATGAAGCCAATCAACATCTAACAGAACAAGTAAAGATACTGCAAATCAGTCAAGAGACACATATGGTAAGAATGATTGATGTTATGAACAATGTTGGACAAGATGAATAGGAAAGAATACTAGCTATTGATGACAGGAGGGAGATCAATGGAAATCTACAAGAGAGAGTCTGAAATACAGAGACTTACTGAACATCATCATGAGATCACCAATCAAATAGTTCTTATGAGTCATGAGGCAAACTGACTGAACACAGAACTCAATGGGAAATTAGAAGCAATTGGTGAGCTGAAAGAAGAAAATGAAAAACTCAAGCATGAAATGATGATCCAAAGACAACACAATGACATGATCAAGAGAGCTGAAGAAAGTACCAAAAGAATGGATGATTTTCTGGATGGACAAAGAAGAGTCAACAAAAATACCGGACTAGTGTACACCGAGCATGGAGAATCATCAAATAAAGTTGATCACAAATATGTCTACACAAATCCAAGATCAAAGAAGCTGACATGCAATCACTATTGAAAACTAGGCCACACATCAAATGTTTCCAGGAGAAAAGTTAAAGGTATTCCTAAATCCACATCTACATTCATAGGATATTGTTATAACTGTAACAAGAAAGGACATAAAGCATATGAATGTAAATCTAAGGTGAAACAACCAAGGAAGGAAACCTACATGGAAAAATATTGTCCTACTTGCAAAATGCATGGGCACACATCCTTTGAATGCAGGAAAAAGAAAAGGTAAGCATGGAAGCTAAAAGATCAAGTTATTGCCTATCAACCAAAAAGAATCGGTAACTTATATGTTTGGGACTACAACACATGTGAAAAATACACAGCATGTGGTAGATATGGTCACATAGCTAAAAACTACATAAGGAAATGGACAAGAAATTCTAGAAGCTGGACTAACCCCAGAATGGAATGCTTACACTGTCATAGGGTCGGTCGTTTAAGAAAGGACTGCAGAGACCGAATGACAGAGACAAGCACATTTGCCAATGAAAATACCATTGAATATATCGAGAAGATGAGAAACAAAATGTGGAGGAAAGCTACAAACACAGATGATGCTAGAACAAGCAATGCAATTGGTGACACCTTATCCAATGGATCTGGTGACATCACCACCCCCACCTAAGCAGAACAAGTAAGTATGGAACTGCACTATACCAAGCTATATTTTACATTAGTTCCATTATACATTGATAATATGCCAAATAGCACAAAGAAAGATGCACTAGGTATTACTTGTTATAAATTTGTGAATCCAATCGCGTCGGTCAATGCATACCAAGAATCTTCGGTGTATGTATAAAAGCTGAATTGTCAATACATACCGAGAATCATCAGTGTATGTATAAAAGTTAAATTGTCAATACATACCGAGAATCATCGGTGTATGTATAAAATTTGAATTGATAATGCATACCGAGAATCATCGGTATACATACAAAAGCCAAATTGTCAATACTTACCAAGAAGCGTTGGTAACTTACCAAGAAGCATTGGTAATCATGTAAGTTGGCAAAGTAGTCTTCGCCTATAAACTAAGATCCGTCGGTAAACATGTGAAAGGTTAGATAAGTTAACACTTGCCCCAAGCATCACGCTCTCACCGAAAGTGAAATTTGTGTGTCACTCGAATGACTCTATCTTCGAACACCGAGAAGTGGGTGAAGCATTAATGACACCACTTAGGGCATTGACTATAAAAAGGCGATGGAAGAGTTCATTATTCACATTGTAATTTAGAGAAAAGAAGCATAGGACAAAGTGACCAACTTCGACCAGATTACAGAGTGACTCCCACATTGTTCACAACACTTAGATAGATTCACTAAAGCTATAGAAGGTTAAAGTAAGTAACTACATTTACCAAGCACTCTGTTCATTTATGGGAAAAATCCTAAATTATTAAAATCATGGCAACTACGTCCCATGTTTCAAAGATCGAGAATGCTAAGGAAAATAAAGTAAAGCTAATCAAGAACACCACTTGTAAAGAGCCTCACTACAAGATATGTCCCAAGGTTGCTTCACAACCCGACGACGCTGGTGCATTTTCAAGTATACCAGCTAGGGTTTTTCTCGTTGAGGATGTCCAAGCCTATAGTCATTGAAAGATCATCGAGATCAGAGATCTTGAAGTTATGCAAGATTACAAGGAGCTTTGCAATGATGGAGTCATCAAGGAGGAACACAAACACATTGAGGTCAAAGGGTTGAAAATACCCTAATGTTCCCAAAGGAATTCAAGACCGAATGGATAAGAATAGTCCTGAGTCAGGTACATGACCGAAAGATGTGGCTGGATGAGCCAAAGAAGATCACCAGGGATGCAATACACGTTGTGACTAGTTATCCTATAACTAATAAAGCCAAGGCACTCAAACACCCTCCTCACCCTGAAATTGAGAAGACAACATGTGCAGTATGGGATGGTAGAGGACTAAAGGTGACCACCATCACCGATCTTGAACTAAAGTTCAATGCATGTGTCTTAGGCTATAAAATATTTCAAGCCAGTAGGCTAAACAACATTGCAAGTGGAGCTGTTGATACTGCCCACAAGATTGTCAAGAAGGGCATCCAACTCGACCTATCCAAGATTCTATTGAAGCAATTGGAGGAAAACATGAGGACCATCAGATCTGCAAAGTCCAACCCATGTAAGTTCGGTTCACTCATTATGTGCATATTTTTCTATTTTCAAGACTTCTTCCCATCTGTCGGTAATGTCAAATGGGACACTACCCGACCAACGACCATACAGATTAGTGAGTTAATAAAATCACTAGGAGATAATTTTGAATCAGGCATGGATGAATACTTCACTAGATTCAAAGACAAAATGAAGAAGAGGATGAGGATACCAGAACAACTGGTGGAACAATTCAAAGATGATATATGTTTCATGGTGGACACCGACACCACATTGATCAAACCAATTGTACCGAGGACGACATGGTTAGCACCACTTGACTATGAGATTAACATAGATCAAGAAATAAATGCTATTGAGGCATTGTTGAATGAACCATTAGATAAATCATACCTAGGTTTGGAACCTATGAAGAGGCCAAGGAAAGAATAAAGACCGACCTAGTAGTGAAGAAAATAGACAGAAAGGAGAAAATGGTTAAGACACTGAAGAAAAAGTTGTCGGTAAATGAAGAGGAAACAGAACAGACAGAAGAAACCGAGGGTCAGTCACCCGTCGACGAAGCATAAAAAGTGAGTGACTCCGAATCTACAGAGTCTGATGCACCACACCTGAAAAACCTAAGAACAATTGCTACATCAAGGACAATGAGTCAAACTGTAAAAGCAGACTCATCACCTATCAAGAAAGGACAAGTGAGAACATATAAAAGGAAACCTCAAATAGGGCAAACATCAGAACCCAAGAGAAGGAGATTAATCCGAAGCAAGGAAGACATATATGACACTGAGAAGGATGAATCTGCACAAACTGAAAAGAAGAAATTCCCTACTACAATTGATGAGGTTTGTGATTCAATCATCACATCTGGTACAATGACTAAGCCTAAGGTTAGAAAATGACTGACACTAGATACTAAAGATCAGAATAAAATTGAAGAAGCCATCATACAAGCAATGTGTATATATAAATATGTACCACTACAAGTTGACAAGATGGTGCCTCGAGAACTTCTAAATAGGCTATCAATAAGGTGGACATATGCCTTGAAAACTAAAAAATAGATAAGGGAAAAATCTCTTGTAACAATTATGCCACCCAAATCAAAGATGGAAGAAATTGATGAAATGATGGAAAAACACTCAAAGAAGTTCTCTGCAAAATTGAGAGCTTACAAAGCACTACAAGGAAAAGTTATTGAGCTTGATAAAGAGAGTGATAACACTTGGAGAAAAATACTCCATCCACCAATCGAGGATGCAAGCCCTGAAAGAGTATTAGCTCTTACCAATAAGCCTCACAATGATGACACACAGGCTAAGCCGAGCCCGGAGACAATTCTTATCAATGATGCAGAGGTGTCATTGCAACTAAATTGCAAATAGAAGCTAGAAAATCAATGGATGACATACCTCAAATTTTGCAATCATTAGGAGACACAGAAGATGTCACAATCCAAGATGTGGCAATTATAGACATAACCGGAGATCCTGCCAATGAAGTAAAGGAAGATGAAGATGTCACTATTACCTCCGAGAAATCCAAGGAACAAGACACAAAAAGAGATGCTACATAGGTAGATATACTAGGCCAAATGCCATTGTTGATATAAGCTATCAATATTATCTTAGAAAAGGAGAAGTCACCCGAACCTATTGCAAGCATACCCGAGGATACAGATGAAGAGAAACATAAAGATACAATAGATGAACAAAATGTGTTAGATGGAGAAAAAAATGTTATAGATGGAGAGCACAAAGATACAGATGAAGTGCAGAGAGATAAAGGTGAAGAATAATGTGATGCCACTCCTAAGGATACCGAAGGAGATGCTGTAGATAAAGCTAAGGTTGATGTAGAGACGTCCAATCCCAACCGACAGGTAGACACCAAGCAGTAGGAAAAAGGCACAACAACACCAAAGTCTTCATCTAGTACATTAGACCAAGTAAAGGAACTTGCTATGGTGTTGCATACAGGTGCTTCATACACAATATCCAAGAAGAAGAAGAAAAAAAAAAGAACAAACTACAGGTAACACTTGATGAAATCATTGAGATACCGAAATGTGATCCTTCTACATTGGATTATGAATCTCTTCAAGATTATGGAGAAATATGTTAGGGAAAAGCTTTACAAGAAAAGCTTAGGAAAGAGCATAGGGACTCACTAGTGCTAGAAACAACAAGGGCTATATTAACACAAATTTCTCCTAACATAGACATTGATTAAAATGCCCCAATCCTTGATCAATTTTTTGTTCTTATCGAGGCCATCACATATCAGAATGTGGATGTAGAGAAAGCAATATAAAAATGAGCATAGAAGAAATACCAGTATAAACTGACTGAGAAAATCAGCCAAGAAGTGGCCAAGAACAAGGTAAAGCTTTTTGAACTTGCAAATGAATTAGACCCAATCATTTCAGAAGCTATAGCCTTAGTACAAAAGTTATGCACTTTAGAAAAATTCACTAAGGAGAATAGTGAGAAGATTGAACAGATTGATTCAGATCTAAATGCTAGTGCACATAGTCTAACAACCAATGACAATGCAATCAAGTTGCATTATGAAAAGGTTATGGAAGATAAAAGGTTGAGACTAGAGATTTTAGAGGCAGAAACAAAATTCAGAGATGAGGTAACCAAGCTACAGGCTCTGCTGCTACCAAATCTTAAATTACTACAACAACATATGACTTCGGCAAGACAATTAATTGCCACCCCAGAGATATATGTAAGAGACAACATATATGATATGCATGCCTGAATAACACTAGAGCACATGGATCTGGAACACCTTAAAGAGAAGTGGGAGAAAATGATGGAAGACATGAAGAACACTCATTCCCATATTTTTGAAAAGTTGTAAGTATTACACCTTTGTCCTTATTATCAAAAAAATGGGGAAACTAATATTTGACAAAGAGAGAAAGGGAATTGATAAGGTAAAAGGGAGAAATAAGAAAAGGAGGAAATATATGTATAGAGGCAAAGATATATACATGTACATATACTATACTGAGGCATGTACATAGGGGGAGTCATATTATGACAAAGTGAAATACATGGTGTATATAGTAAAACATTTTTAGTTTTGCACATATCAGTTTTTTGATACTAATATCAAAGGGGGAGATTGATGACATATTTTACCATTAGTATGCAAATAAAACAAGTTTTGAAGCATCAGTGCATGTTCACCAAAAGACAGGCTTTCAGTGGAACCTAACACAATAGATTACAGAGGTCACCAAAAATGTTAAGTACAGAGGAACCTGACAAGACAGATCACTATGTAAACTGACAACAAAATTCATAGGAGGAACCCGACAGAAGTCTACAATGTAAACCGACAGAGCAGAAAATAGAGGAACCTGACAAACAAGCATATAATCAGCACTGATAGACAAACTAAAGAGCAACCCGAGCACCAGTCTACCAAGAGACAGTTATATTTCTGAGAAATGTAGATCTGGGATACACGTCAGATAAAACACTTAACTTTTATATTTAGCTTTAAAGTAGATCTTTAAAACCATTTCTTGAGGGACAAGCAATGTAATTGTAATTGTTTTAATTAGTCTAACTGATTGTAAACATGCAAACTAGGAGATCTAGGTCAAGTTGTAAACCTTTGATCATAGAGTTATCATTCTAATGCATGAAAATTAATTAGGCCAATATATTGTGTAAATAGATGTGTAATCAATCAGAATATTGATGATGTGATGATGATAGTAGCCGAGGAGCACATCTATGGATCATAGACAGAGTTTTATGCAGAAGGAAAACAAAAGATGAAATAGGTTATCAAGAACCAAATTCAAGGCTACCAAGCAACAGATGTATTAATACATCATAATAGGTGATACATTATGCATGTGAACTTAAAGGATCTGTATTCAGCAATTCAATATTGCATATATTCAGGTCAACAAATATTTTTTTACTGCATTCTAACAAGTGTAGCAAATAGAAGAAATCCTTTAAGAAGGTGGATTTAACAATCCTTTGTAAATCTCTTAACTGAGTGCACACTAAATAGTGTTGCTAAAGCTCTTAATAGAGTAGACCTTAACCAGTCTAAACATGTTACTCATAATAAGGTAAGATCATCAGAAGTGATCAAACTTGTAAGCCTTAACCGACCCCTTCCATTCTGCAGATAGTGAACTTTTTGTGGGTGTCATCCCCACTATATTTTTTACCTTCTAACATGGGTTTTCCACATTACCAAATCTTGTGTCATGTGTCATTACATTCCATGAATGTTTCTACGAATGTTTACATGTAAATGAAGTTTAAGAATTGATATTACATACACAAAGATATAATAGCAAATATGATTGGTAATGCAAGGAATTGATTACTAAAGGATAAGGTTAATTGATAAAAAGTTTTAAGGGTATTGATTCGCCCCTCCCCTCTCAGTACACACCTTCCCATTATATCCAACACTCTTCAATAATACTACATGTAGAAACATTAATAGTAGAAGTATCACTAGTCTTGGTCTTCTCAATAGAACAATTATCATGAACATCAACCATAATGTCTTTATTATTATTTTTATCAAAAGTATTAATCATAGACCTTTTACCTTTAGAGTTATCTCCTCTCTTGATAGTATTACTTTCATATTTCTCATATTCCATAATTTTGTTCATATCATTGGTCATGTGATGTGAGCAACTAATATCAATAATCCATTTATGTTCCTTGACATCCTGAATAGTTAGGGATTTTTCTTCATCTTGAGTAATTGAGATTTCATCCTTAATCATACTATGAATAGAAACATTAGACATGAGATCTTCAACAAAATTTATAGCAAGTATGTTGGACATAAAATTTGCAGACTTGGACTCATCCTCTTGGATTGCAAAAAACACAAGTTCATCTTCACTCTTAACATTATCAAATTAATCATCAATGACTCCTTCATTATCAACAACATATAACACTTTTTATTATCTTTATACTTATTAGGATTGTGCTTAGGAAATCTCTTCGAACATCTAGAGGCATAATTCCATATCTTCTTACAATAAAATAATTTAAAAGGCATGTAATTTGTACATAACATATCCTTTTGATAGTCTTCTTACAAACAGTGCTAATTGTTGGAGCTCTCTTTCTTCTTCTTCAATTTCTCTCATTTCCTTTTCATATTTTGATACTCTTCTCGTAGATCCTTCTCGTTGATTTGATCTAAGCATGTCTCTTCCTGATATTGTAGCCTTGAAATTTGATTCAAATTTGGGTAAAGAATAGCAAAACTCACTCATTTCAAAAATAGATAACTTGTCAACCAATGTGTCTCTTTGCACAACAAGAACAATTCTAATTTCCTCAATAGCAGAAACTATGCTCTTGTAAGTAGGGGGAAGAGATCTTAGCATCTGTGAGACAATCTCTCCTTCATCCAATATACCACCAACACATCTGATGCTACAAACTAATTCATTTATCTTCAACATGTAAGAGTTGATGTTCTCATCCTGAGACATTATCAAGGATTTGTACCTTTCTTTCAATCTTTGTAATTTGGCTTTCTTGACACATGCATCACCTTAATGTAGGGTTTTTAACTTTGTCCAAATTTGATGAGAAGTCTCCAACTCTATCACATTTGCATACTTGGTATCTGATAGGGAACTTACACATGGCTTCCTTTATTATGATCTTATACTCAAATTGTTTCTTCTCATCTGGTGTAGTCATAGATAGATCTGTAGGAAGAGTGTATGATTTTTTGTGATGGTCCAATATTCTTCTCCATTGCACCTTAAATGAGTGATCATTCATCTGTTCCATATGTGGTAGTTTGTGCCTTCAAACCTAGGATTGTCCTTCTTGTAAGTTGGCATATATGATCTCCCTCAACTTGTTAGGCTTCCTTTAAGGGACCACAACTCTGATACAAATTATTGATAATATGGCAGTAGATAGATAAGAGGGGGGGGGGGGGGGGGGANGGGGTGAATTAGTTATTCCCAAAACTTCAAACTTCAAACCATTATTCCTTAAAATCCTTAAACTTAAATACACTTAATTTTGATCCGATTAATTAAAATATGAAACTTGTATGCATCCACAAATTAGAATCACATCCACATAATTTGACACAAGATTTTTATCGTGGAAACCCTATTAGGGAAAAACCATGGTGGGTTGATTACCCATAATAAGTAAATACCTTGTTAGAAGTATAAACCTATTATAATATATGGGGAATGAACATGCATTTAGGCTCATTTCCTAGAGCTCACTGCTCAAATTAAAATCCTTGGGCTACAACCCCGAGGAAGGCTCGTTGTCTTACAATTTGATCACTATTATTATCTAGATTTTTTTTGAACTGTGAAAATGCCATCTACCTTATGTCTGATAAAACTCCAATGTAGCATAATGTAGATATCTTTTCAACCCCTTGTTGAAACACTTATGATCGCCACTAACTCAAGATCTTCCTCTACTATCAACCTTTAGCATTCACATCCATGATCCAAACCTTGAACTTTCCCTAATTCATCATCTTATATCAAGAACTAGGTCGACAAAACCTATTTCACTATCTTTGCAAATCAATGCGCCAAATATATTGTTTCAAATCCATCTCTAACTATCAAAACATATCCATGACCTATATCAACCACCTCAAGATCATAAATCTCCTAGATTTCACAATTTAGCACTTGCACACAATGTTTTACCAACTAAGTTAGTGAAGAACAATAATAATAATAATAATAATATTATTATTATTGACTAAAACTTCCACCAATCTAATCCTTATGATCCATGTGTATCAGCAAGTCATCAATCACATACTTCAATAACATCCTATAGCATCATGGTGAACACTCAAATACATAAATCCACCACAACCATTATATTTGCCAACCCTTTTTCAACTGAACCTGAAGAACACTGTCAACAAGTCACCGAGACAATAAAAATATGCGATGTGGACCTCTGAAGTAAAAAACCTTTGAATTTAAGACAAATGATTATGTCCCAAACACACTACTAGGTTTTCTCCAAGAAATTATTTCTTGATTATGCACACTAAACCTCTTTTTCTCTTCCTATCAACATTGTTTATCACCCTATCTGCCAGTCACAAATTCTGACCCTGAATCATTCCCAAATCTTCATGATACCTTATGAAACTTGGAGTGAACTAAGTAATAACCTTATTAGACAATCTCCCATGTGCGTGACTTCATAACTACAATATCTGAACCTCACTGGACCTCTGAACATCTTGTTCCACTGGCTAACCTACAACAATTAAGTTAGCATCAAATAAATAAATATTCTTATCAATTTTTCTGATTCCTCTGATATGTTGACATCAATGACAACACATCCTCATGCCAATATGACAACAAAATCATTGTTCCTAATATTTTTCCTAATGAAAATTTAATTTTTTCCATTGCATACAGGTACATTCCTAGGACAAGAATAGTCTTGTCCCATGATGGAAAGGAAATGGTCAAAGTTACCAGAGAAAGTATAGAGGAGAGATTCGGAATAGAGACAAATTTAGAGTGGTGGGAATTTTATGAGACTCAATTACGGAACTATTTAGATAAATATAAAGAGTTATATAGAAGCAAGATCCCTTTACATAGACCTAAGCACTTATCCAAGGGAGAGAATGCCTTGAGTCCCAAAGACCTTCGTCCATACCATATTGATTTATTTTCTCAATATATAAAAGATGCATTCTATGCTTTATGTCAGTGGAGTGATACAAATGCAATGTCAAGGATCCCAAATTAGATGATGTCCATATGATTAGATATACAAGGAATGGATACTCACAGACATTTTGATTATGTTGCAACATTAAAAAAATTTATCCATAAGGTTTTGATTACAATGAAGGAGAAGAAGATAAGTAATTTTAGATTTTATTCCATCTTAATGCATATCATCCTTTGGAATGCTCTCAAAATTGGGACCCAATGCTCAAAGTCAATGTTATTGTAGATGGAGAAATGCTTCTTGTTCAAGAGTGGACCTAAATTTGGGATAAACATGATAGAGTCTCTTCTTATGTCTTATTTGAAAATCATTTTTTCAAGCCTCTAATGACTTATTTGAAGAGGAGTGTTCAATGGGGATTATCTGATAGAGTCAAGGCATTCCTAAGGCCAAAGGATTTGAACCCAAAAGTAGGAGTTAACCACAATTGGGGATCATGGTTATCCTATAAGGATCATACAATTATCAAATTCTTTGGAACTAAAGTGGCACCCAGAACACTTCCTATCTCAATACTTGATAGAATTGGCCTTCTTTGAAGTCATAAAGGCAGATAGTTTCTACAGAAACTTACTCTTTAAGAGGATCAAGGAAGAGAGGTTCTTTCTTCCCTCCCTAAGTGTTCATTCAAGTTCTACTGCATTTCATTGCAAGAAAAGGATTTGATGTTATCCTTACTAAAATGAATGAATATCATATGTCTTGTAATGTCTATATATTTTATGATCAGAAGGCTTCATCAAAAGTGTCTACTCAAAAGTTGTTCCTCATGAGGTGGATCCACTAGAGGATTTTTTAAGAAATGTTGAAGACTATGATGATGTTCTAAAGAGGAGACAAATATGGTACATAATCCAGTATGGAAAGCATCATAAGAAGAAATAAGGTAATCATAATCTTGCTTATAAAATGGCTACTACTATGGAGTTACACATGAAAATGCTTGTCATTTTGTATATAGATTTTGATAGTATGGAATTTCCTAATATGGACACTACCAAGGCTCAAGAGTCTAGCCCTATCTCAATTGAAATAGATTATGAGGCCTCTCCTTCAATTGGATCTCTAATTGGAGTTGCATCCCTACCTCTTAGTCCACCTCAATCACATCCACATATTGAAGAAATGCTCGCTTCTCCTCCTCCTTCCACTTAAGGGACCCCTCAACCTCCCCCACAGGTTTCATTACCCCCACCTATGAGTTTTGTTGCCTCATCATAAAAGGAACCAATATTGGAGGATCCCTCATCATCAAGATCTAGGCCATCAAGTGTTGTAGAGAACCCACTAGAAATTGTGCCACTTAGAATAATGTCCCCTGATCCACCCATCCCATACACTCCATATGAGGGATTTCAAACCCCATTCCTTCTACCTCCACCTCCTAGTCAGTTTGACATCCAAAATCCAATTCAACTTGAAGTACTATCAGATGAAAGAAAACTTGCAGTATTCAAGTTAGGAGGAGGGTTAACAAAAGATATCAAAATGGAGGCATGTAGATATCTAATTTTTTATGATGATTCATCGGGAAGAAAGATTTAAAGTAGCATGTTCTTCAATAAGAGGCCAAAATCCTGGTTGCTAGTAGAGGGTAAATTTTGAAACTTTAACTCAGGAGGAGCAATCAATAATTAAGGATAAAGTCCTTAGTAAAGTTGAATATAAGATGACAACTATGACACTAGAAAAGGGTAGAGAAATAGTTTTATATATTGGTGTTCCTCTTTTTGAGGGTTGTGATATTTCTTCTGTCATTGCCTTTGATAGCCCCATGAGGCGGCAAAATGTTGATATGTCTAGCCTCTCTTTGGGCCAAGAACAAAGCTTACTCTTTGGATCTACATTCAATGAGAATCTTGATGTGCTTTATATATGGTCCTTATACCCTCAATCAAAGAAACCCTCAAACATAAAATACTTCCATGAATTATGCTATGATTGATCATAACGCGCTACATCATCAAGTCAGCCAAGAACATGAAGAAAACAAACTCACCAATAGAAAATCATCAAATGTGATCTCACCAATCAATGTGAACCAACAAAATAATCGTAGAATGATCTATAAAAATCCACAAGCATCATGAATAACCTCAAGAACATCTAATTTCACTCTAGTCTTCTGTATTCATCAGCATCTCTAAATTTAACCTCAAGAACACAATAGTAACCTCAATCAATTAAAAAAAATTGCTTGTGGGAATTTAAATTATGAAATAATAAAGTTGATAACACACATCAACATCCCAAATATTCCACATAGGTCCACATACCATAATATTATAATATTGAACCTCACCAAACCAAATACCGAACCACTATCACCACTAAACATCCAAAAAAACCAGTCCCAACACAGAAACTAATAACTCAGTGAAATCTCCATGCGAACCTTTGAGAGTTGAACTGAATCAACTACAGACATGCCTTAATACAACATATACATCCACATACACTGATCTACAAAACACTATCTATACCGAACCAAACATCTCATTGAACATATCAGGATCACTATCTCAAACAGTCAAAATATGTTGACATCAATAACAAAACATCATTGTCAGCACATATATGCATAATATTCCAACAATATCCCCCTTTTGCATTGATGGAAACATATTATGTGAAAAAAAATCAATGCACAAAAAAATCAAATCAACAGTACTACCAAAAATATCAAAACACATCTCTCAGAGTCTCTACAATGCCCCTTATACTAAATCTCTCTCCCTTTATTTATTTTCTCTTGAGTTTTCTCCCCCTTTTTTTCACATAACTATCTCTACCCCTTTGACATAAATGGAAAAGGAACATATATGCACTTAACCATAGAGGCTAAAAATATGAAAAAAATCTCTCTCCTCAAGTTTGAACATAAAGCTTACCAAGATGACTACATTAAGATGACTCCTCTTCTTGAGTAGTAGCAAAAAAAACATCAACCCAAATAAAAGACTACCTCGAGCAACAATGCACAAAAACTTACAAAATTTACACTACCTACATAATATAATACATCTGCACAGAGGTCGGATAACCCTCTGGTAGAGCCAACCCACCAACGGGTGGCAAAACCAAACGAAGAAGTGCAAAAATGAAAACGCAAGACAAACACAAACCAAACAAAAAAATGAAGCAAAAACAAAAAAAAAGTAGAAAAATAGAAGAACGAGGAACACCCACCTAGAAACCAGAGAAAGGAAGGAAGAAAAGGTGGCCATGAACGCTCTGTGACAACTCCTACCTTCAAAAGATCACCCTTCAATCACTAGAAACCACTTGCAATCGTTCAGAACAACTTGAAAATAGCGCACACTAGACTCTGCTCAAATTGGTGTGATATCACTCTAAAATCGCTCAAATCACTTAAGTGTTTTAATCGTGGTAATTGTGAAAATGACAGGTGATTTATATTTATACCCGAGGTAAAAGCAAGTTACCTTTCCTTCCAAAAACTCTGGAATCAAGCCGACTTCCAGACTCCGGGCCCAGGGATTTCGTGCGACCATACCTTCTTACGGAAAGAAGACATCGTGGCAAAGAATCCCAGAGTCCATAATTCAGATCCTGGACAAAGAATGACAAACTCTGGGACCGGGTCCTAGAGACACAAGAGACAAAAACAAAAAGCAAAACCAACACTGCGGGAAAGAAAACCCGAAGAAGGAAAACAAAGAAACAAAGGAAAAAAGACAAGGCAAGAGCCAGAAACAGAAAACAAAAAAAAGGGGGACCCAACATTTTGCACACAAAATGTAGGGATGGGGATGCAAGGCATAACACTATCCTAGGCAAAATTCTACATCTATGTGAATATCCTCAAGACCCCACTATACTCTCGGTCTGACGGGCTCACCCCGAACTGGAAGTTGCAGGATCTTGTATACATCCTCGAGTGTCACTGTGATCTCTCCTGAGGGAAGATGAAAGGAACATGTGTCCTCATCCCACCTCTCTATAAGAGCTAAAATCATGGCTTGGTGGCATCTCATCTATGGTAGTACTATTACCCAGTATAGTCCTACATCTCTTAGCAGTTGTGTCTCATCCTCGTTTAGCTCAGATAACTTCTCTCTGATGATCAATAGTGGCCCTCCAAAGGGGTGCTCTTGGAGATGAAATAGGTTCTTTAAGCACAAAACAACATCATATCAGAACTATAAAACTACAAAACTATATATCCAACTTGCATAGGTCAAGGTCAACCTCTATTAGATCGAGGTCGACCTTCCTGGGTCGGGGTTGACCTCACTCTAGGAAGGGTGTGGACCTTCCCAGTTTGTGTCAACAATAAAGGGTTAAGGTTGACATAGCTAGGTCAGGGTTGACCTTGCCTATAAAAATAGGAATTTGAGATTACAGATATCAAAAATAGAAAACTTACCTCAGGAAGCGGTTGTCCTATGGCCAGGCACTATCTCAGGAGCTCCATTCGTGTCGCTCGAAGTTCCTCTCTTCTTGGCATCCTGCTTTCTCTCCTAAACTCTAAAAATGGTAAGAATGAGGAGGCATGTGCTCTCTTCCCTTATTTATAGATAAAAATTAGGGTTTTTGTTAGGGTTTATTTAGGTTAAATTCAAATTTCCCTTCATATGCTTTTAGATAGAAATTCACTCTTTTCATTATAACTTGAGTTCTGTAGCTCCATTTTTAGTGTCATTTGTAGTGTTGGAATTGTGATTTAGATACCTAACTCCTTGAATTAGTTTAGGAAGGTTAGGAATCCTTCTAACTAGTTTAGGAAAAGATTTTTCAACAAATTGCATATCCAGTGTATAGGGCTATCCTTATCACCATGTTTCACCCTTCAAAAGTAGTAAGCTGAAACAAGGGGGGCATAAGGGGCTATATGCACTTCTCAATTTAATCTTAGTAAGTCTTAGGTGGTTTATGTATTTTTATTAACCTTGTGTGCTGCAGGTTGCGGGTACTAACATTTTCTTGTAGGATCTCTATATTGAGGACTTGGCTATATCCTTTTTATTTATTATGATGTTTTCTTACTTTAGCTTACATATTCACGTAGTGTCATATCTAAGCTAAATTTGGGGCTAAATGTATCATCTTAAAATGGAAGCACTTCCATCTTGGTAGTTTTAGCACCCTCATTTAGTGCATTTACATGATAGATTTTCATTTAGGATGCATCTATACTTGGTAATTCTTCATTTCTAGGTGAAATTAGGGTTATGATCCTGAGGATTCTCCTTGATTTCCTTCTTCATGGATATATTTTCTAGGTAGGACCTATGTAATGGTCGTAGCCTTCATCACATTTATTATAGGCCCCTATGCCCTTTTCCAACACTCTGTTCTATTTTCCCATCATCCTAGGTCTCTGGCCGACCTAGAAACTTCACTAGCACTCTAAGTTGACTAGACTGAAACCTCAGGTCAGGGTCGAGGTCAACCCTGACCCAGGTTAGGGTCAAGGTTGACCTTGACCTTTGTTGGGTTTTGGTTCCTGCTTTCAAGTTTGGATCATAGCGGGGCCCTAAATTCAAAATTGTCCCCAAATCTGAATGCGGAAGGATTTTTATCCAAGATTTAATTAATGAATTTCCTCCTTAGTTGGCTGTTGTGATTGGACCATAATTTGAGGTTAAATTTGAATTAGGGGCCCTCACATTTCCCTAGGAGGCTTACCTTGAAATCTCTATATAAGTACTCTATTTTGCCTTCATTTGACATGAGATGATGACGCAAGAATGCAAGAGGACAATTTAGGAGGACAAGATATGATGATGCCTTGATGCAAGCAAGTATTTTGTGAACAAGTTATTGTGGACATTCATTGGAGAAAGAAAGAGTTCTTCAATCCTTCCTTCTTCTTTGATCTACTATTTTCAACATTCAAGCATTCAAAAGATACAGTCATGGGGTAGCAACTACGGATTATGAGTTTGGTAGGAGTAATTTAGCCTTGGGGGCTTGGTATGCTTTCTTTATCATATTCAAATCTATTTATTTCTCTCTCATTTTAATTCATGATAGGGTTTCAATCTAGAGGATTAGATCTTGGCATTGCACATTCAAAGCTCTTCCTATGAGAAACACACACACACATATGCTATTACATCTAGCTATTTGTGGAGGTGTAAATCACCAAAATGGGGGTTTGACTAAGGAAAAACCCTATATAACCACCCCAAAAAACCATTTTTCAGATATCTAGAGTTGTTGTTTCGGGAGTTGTAGAGCAGATTTGGATACCCTTTTCGATAAACTTTTGGGAGCCACGAACAGAATTTCCACCGGAGTAGTGTAGGTCAAGGTCAACATAAAGGGGCACAATTGTGCCTACATATTTGGGTGAAGGTTGACCTGGCTCAGAAAGGAAAAAGATTTATGGGTTTTCTCCATCTCTATGTTTCCATTCTAGATCTAGTTGTAGAATTTCCAAAAAAGCAACACAGACACTAAAAAATAGGTATCTCCAGATCTGCTATGTTATGAGGTATGTTTTCATTCTATTTTATTTCATTATTCTTTGCAAACATTTCTAGATTTATATTCCTTGTCATTAGGATTTCATGTATGTGGTTAATAGAGGCATAGGGTCTCTTTCATGTGCAAACCCCCATTGTTCTAAACCCTATCCATATTTCCCACGATACAAGTAATGTGCTCATCATATTCAATTTTGATATCCTTCAACATTTACTTCATCCATATCACATGTCATCCATATCACGTGTGTATAATTAGTAGCAACAACAACATATTCTGCCTCGGCAATATATTGTGAAGTATAATTTTTATTTTTTCTCTGCCATGAAACCAATCTCTTCCCCAAGAGAAATGTACCACCACTTGTACTCTTTTTTTCATCCACATTACCAACCCAATCAACATCAGTTAAAGCACTCAATGTAAAATCATCATCCTTAGGATACCATAAACCATATTCAATTGTCCCTTTCAAATATTTGAATATTCTTTTAACAACCACAATATGAGATTCTTTAAGATCTAGTTGAAATATAGCCACAATGCAAACAACATTCATAATATCATGTCTAGTTTGTGTCAAATATAGAAATCCACCAATAGTTGATATGTACCTGGTCCAATTTTCTTTAGGAGAATCATCATTTTTTGTCAACTTGCATCCGGTCACCATAGGAGTACCAACTAGTTTAGAATATTTCATACCAAATTTCTTCAATAACTCTTTCATATACTTGGATGAAGATATAAAGATTCCTTGTTTTGATTGAGTAATTTTAAAACCAAGAAATAATTTCATCTTTCCAATCATAAGCATCTCAAACTCATTTTTCATCTCGTTAGAAAACTCTTTACTCAACTTATCCTTCAATATCATCAACAATCAAAATGTTAACATGATCAATCTTGAAATATAAGTTACTATCAGTAGTACCTTTGTTAAATCCAAGCTTCAGTAAATACTTGTCCAATATTGCATACCAGACTCTAGGGGCTTGCTTCAATCCATACAATGGTTTCTTCCATCGACAAACCATACTTCTCTAATCACTCAAATTAAATTCATTCAGATTCTCAACATAAACTTCTTCTTCAATTTCATCATTCCAAAATGCAAACTTGACATCCATCTAATAAACCTTGAAATATTTGTAAGCACCATAAGCAAGAAATAATCTAACACCTTCAATTATACCAATAGGAGTAAAAGTCTCCTGAAAATCAAGACCATCCATTTGTGAATATCCTTTTCAAACAAGTCTAGCCTTATTCCGGACCACTCCACCATCTTCATTCAGTTTATATTTGAAAACCCATTTAGTTCCTATAAAATTCCCATCCTTAGGTCTAGGAACTAAAATCCATGTATTATTATTCTCAACCTGATCTAACTCTTCTTCAATAACTTTCACCCAATGTTCATATTTGCAAGCTTCATTCACATCTTTAGGTTCAATATTTGAAATAACACAAATCCCTTCTCTATTTTCAGCAAGTCTTCTTCTAGTTCTGATTCTAATTCTAAGTTTGTTGTTGTATTCCTTGATTAGTATTGTTATCTTGATCCTCTGACTCGTATACATAAGATCTAGCTTGTCTCTAATTGATTTCATCCACTTTGACATTTGGACTCTCAACTATCTTTCTTAACCTATTATTGTAACATTTATATGCCTTTCTCTTTGTTGAATAACCAAGAAAGATAGCTTCATCATATCTAGGATCAAATTTCCCTAAATCTTCATCTCTTATGATATAACATTTGCTTCCAAAGATTCTGAAATATTTCACACTAGGAATATGACCATACCATAGTTCATAAGGAGTCTTACCAGTACCATGCTTGATTTGTATCCGGTTCAATGAATAAATTGTAGTGCTCACAACTTCTCTCCAATAAATATGTGGAAAATTTCCTTCAATCATCATTGTCCTTGTAGTGTCTAGAATAGTTTTGTTCCTTATTTCTACAATACCATTATGTTTTGGGATCCGTGGTTCATACATCTATCTCTTTATCCCATCTTCTTCACAAAATGTATTAAATTCATTGGATGTGAATTCACCACCTTTTTTGGATCTCAAACATTTCATCTTCAAACCTATATATGTCATACATATAGCCTTAAGGATTTTGAATTCTTCAAAAGCTTCATATTTCTCCTTTAAAAAAGTAACTCACATCAGCCTTGAATAGTCATCAATGAATAGTATGAAATATCTATCTCCATAATAACTTCTTGTTATAGATGGACCACTTAAATCAATATGCACAAGGTCTAAAAACCCACTTGAAGAATAAGTTTTGATTTTGAAAGTAGATATAGTTAGCTTTCCCATCTAACATTCCTTACACATAGCATTAGAAATCTTCAACAATTTAGGTAGATCTCTCACTGTGTTGGTAGCACTTATCTTAACAATGTTATCAAAATTCACATGACACAACCTCTTATGTCATAACCAACTATCATCAATTTGATAAATCAAACATCTATTCTCAACACTATTCAGATGAAAGACATAGTAGCCTTCAACAATTTAGGTAGATCTCTCACTACCTTGGTAGCACTTATCTTGACAATGTTATCAAAATTCACATGAAACAACCTCTCATGCCATAACCAAATATCATCAATTTGAGAAATCAAACACATATTCTCAACACTATTCAGACGAAAGACATTATCTTTGGTCTTTGTACCTGATACAATCTCAATACCTGATCTTCCCAAGATTATACATTTTCCACTCTTGAATTTCAAATCATAACCTTTGTCAACCAACTATCCAACACTCAAAAGATTATGCTTTAGACCTTCAACATATAAAACATCATCAGTATTATTTTTACAATAAAGAGTAATGGATCCTCTACCATAGATCAAACAAGGAGTGTCATTACCGAATCTAACAACACTAAAATCATACTTTTCCAAGCTCACAAATTTGCTCTTGTCTCTGGTCATATGATGTGAACATCCACAATCAATCACCCATTCATCTTTCTTTTCAACATGTGCAGCTAGGGCTCTTTCCACATTCATGCAACTAGTAGTCTCATTAGGGATAGATATTCTTCTTTGATAGCAATAAATACCCATTCATCATCTTTTGAAACAACTTCATCAGATTCATCATCTGTCACACCTTCATTAGTAGCATAGTAACATTTCTTCTGATATCTAGGTTGGAATTTTCTAGGTTTATGCTTAGGCTCTTTATCCTGACATATTGAAGAAAAATGACCAATATTTTTGCAAGAAAAACATTTAAGAGGTAACTTTCCTTCATACTTACATGAACCTTTAGGCAATCTCCTTGTAATAAAGGCTTCAAGTTCTTAAGATTTCTCTCTTCTTCTTGAATTTCTTCCCATTCCTTTGCATATCTTGATGTAATTCTACAAGAGATTTCTCCTGGATCTTATCTCTTCTTATCCTTAGAAATATTAGCTTTTAATGCAAACTCAACTTTAGGAAGGGCATCACCAAATTCACTCATCTCAAAATCAGTTAACTTACCAATCAACATGTCACTTGTCACATTTGTCACTATTCTGATTTTGTCAATAGTAGCAACCTTGTGTTTGTAGGAAGGGGGGAAAGATCTCAAAATTTTTGCAATAATCTGTGAATCTTATAACTGTCCACAAGCACATTTGATTCCACAAACAAGCTCAGTCACCTTCTGCATGTAAGAAGTAACATTATCATCTTCACTCATCCTCAATCTCTCATACTTTCCTTTTAGGATCTGCAACTTCAGTCGCTTCACATAGGCATCTCCTTCATGTTAGGTTTCCAACTTCTTCCAAATATCATGTGAAGTCTTCAATTTCACAAAATTTGTGTAATCTGTATTAGACATGGCACTCAATAATGCTTCATTAGATATGATGTTGTATTTAGATTTGTTCTTCTCATTAGGAGTAGCAGTAGAAAGATTTTTAGGAGGATTATATGCTGACACAATAATCTCCAAATATTCTTCACCAATGCATCTCAAGTGTGTTTCCATGTGACCTTTCCATACATAATAGTTAGTGTCATCAAATCTTGTATTGTCCTTCTTAAAAGTTTCCATCCCAAATTTCCTCAAGCGGTTAGGCTTCCCAAAGAGGTACTAGCTCTGATACCTATTGAAATAAATAAGGCAACACACAACTGAGCGGGGGGGGGTAATCAATTGTGACCAAAACTTTAAAACTTAACCAACTTTTATCCTTAACCCATAGATATGATTAATGAATAATAAAGAAAAGATCCACAACACATCAATAACACATAACACCAATATTTTTTACGTGGAAAACCCTTTCAAGGAAAAAACCATGGTGGGGATGAACCCACAAGATGATGTACACTATTAAAAGAAATATACCCTATTAAAGTTATTACAATTGATAGCACATGCATTCAGGCAGCCTAGAGACCACTGCTCAAATACAATAAGGGCTCCAACCCTAAGGAAGGTGCACTGCCTTACAACAATCCATAGTGGACAACAATCCACAAATCTGAATTGAATAATAGCAACTTCAACATGCCTAGGTCAGTTCCATTAAAGTATAGATACATTTCTCTTTTCTTCACTATATCTTTGCTACAAGTACATATTCCATTCATACCTCTTTTCACACTCCACTTTACACAATTTGTAACCTCTAGTATAGATCCACAAAGGGATACAATTACTTTTATGCATATCATCAACTTGTTTTCACAAGGTCGATTAAGGAACTAAATTACATAATTATAATCATACACAACATAATATTTAATGTGAAGTAATGAATGTCAATTAAGACATAACACGACCCCAAATAACATGCCTTGAACATGAAATACTTCCAGGAATTATGCTACGATCATTTGTAACATGCTACATCACCAGGTCGACCAAGAACATGAACTCACCAACCAAAAAACATCAAATGCGATCACAACAATCGATGCAAACTAGCAAAAAAAAGAGAGCATGATCTAGAAACATCCACAAGCATCATGAATAACCTTAAGAATGTCCACATTCACTCTAGTCTTTTGTATCCATTAGCATCTCTAACTGAACCTCGAGAAAACAATAATGACCTTTGTCAATCAATAAAAATTGCTTGCAAGCATCCAAATCACAAACTAATTAAGTTGAGGACACACATCAATGTCCCAAATATTTTACATAGGTGCACATACCATAATATTGCAATATCAAACCTCACAGAACCAAATACTTAAACACTATCACCATTAAACATCCAAAAATACCATCCCCAACATAGAAACTAATAACTCACTCAAATCTTCATGTGAATTTCTGAGAGTTGAACTAAATCAACTAAAGACATCCTTGAACACAATGTATATGTCCACATACACTAATCTTCAAAATATTATATGTATTCAACCAAACATCTCACTGAACATTGTCCTAGACAGTAGAAATATGTTGACATGAATGACAAAACATCAACTTCAAGACATATATGCTTAATATTTGAAAAATCTTCCCCTTTGGAATTGATGGAAACATATGTTGTGAAAAAAAAATAATGTACAAAGAAATCAAATCAATAGTACAACCAACAATATCCAAACATATCTTTGAAATTCTCTCTACAATGTCCCTCATATTGAATCTCTATCGATTTGTTTATTTTATCTTGAGTTTTCTCCCCCTTTATTTTTCACATGACTATTTATCCCCCTTTGACATCAATGGAAAAGGCACATATATGCACTTAACCATAGAGGCCAAAAATTTGAACAAACATCTCTCTCCTCAACTTTGAACCTAAATCTCATCAAGGTGACTACATTAAGCTAACTACTCCCCCTAAGTAGTAGCCTCCAAGACATCAATCCAGATAAAGATATCTCTATGAATAAACTAGATTTATGAACATCAATGCACCTTAGTTTTGATTAGGAGGGGTAAGAACCCCTAACTTACCTCTAAGATACTCGAAAGTATCCTTAGGAAATGGCTTCATGAAGATATCTACAATCTATTCCTTAGTAGGAACATACTCCAATTTGAATTTCTTCTCGTTAACCTTCACTCTCAGGAAATGAAACTTGATAGATATATGTTTTGTCTTCGAATGTAACACTGGACTCTTAGAAATATTAATTTCACTTGAGTTATCACAGTAGATAGCAACATGCTCATCATATTCAATTCTGATATCCTTCAACATTTTCTTCATGCATATCACCAATATACAATTAGTAGTAGTAGCAACATAGTCTGCCTCCGCAATAGATTATGAAGTACAATTTTTCTTTTTTCTCTGCCATGAAACCAATCTCTTCCCCAAGAAAAATGCACCACCACGTGTACTCTTTCTGTCATCCATATTACTTTCCCAATCAACATCATTAAAAGAACTCAATGTAAAATCATCATCCTTAGGATACCATAAACCATATTCAACCATCACTTTCAAATATCTGAATATTCTTTTAACATCCACAACATGAGATTCTTTAGGATCTACTTGAAATCTAGCCACAATGAGAACAACATTCATAATATCAGCTCTAGTTTTTGTCAAATATAACAATCCAACAATCATTGATCTATATCTGGTTTGATTTTCTTTAGGAGAATCATCAAACTTTGTCAACCTGCATCTGGTCACCATATGAGTACCATCTAGTTTAGAATCTTCCACACCAAATTTCTTTAACAATTCTTTCACATAATTGGATTGAGATATAAAGACTCCTTTTTCTGATTGAGTAGTTTGCAAACCAAGAAAGAATTTCATCTCACCAATCATATACATCTCAAATTATTTTTGCATCTCATTAGCAAACTCTTTACTCAACTTATCATTCCTACCAAAAATTATATCATCAACAAATACCTCAACAGTCAAAATGTTATCATGATCAATCTTGAAGTATAAGTTACTATCAACAATGCCTTTGTTAAATCCAAGCTTCAGTAAATACTCATCCAATCTTGCATACTAGGCTCAAGGGGATTTCTTCAATTGGTAAAACATATTTCTCTGATCAGTCAAAGTAAATCCATCTGGTTGCTCAATATAAAATTCTTCTTCCAATTCACCATTAAAAAATGCAGACTTGGCATCCATTTGATAAACCTTGAAATCTTTGTAGGAAGCATAAGCAAGAAATAATCTAACAACTTGAATTCTAGAAACAAGAGAAAAAGTCTCCTCAAAATCAATACCTTCCATTTGTGAATATCCATAGCAAATAAGACTAACCTCTCTTTGGAACCCTTCATCTTCATTCACTTTATTTATGAAAACCCATTTAGTTCCTATCAAATTCCCGTCATTAGGTCTAGGAAATAAAATCCATGTATTATTCTCCTTAATCAGATCTAATTCTTCTTCCATAGCTTTCATCCAATGTTCATTTTTGCAAGCTTCATTCACATATTTAGGTTCAATCTTTGAATTTAGACAAATCTCTTCTCTATTTTCAACAAGTCTTCTTCTAGTTTGAACACCTTTATTCTTATCACATATTATCTC
Organism: Thuja plicata; assembly: GCA_018584345.1. Taxonomy (NCBI): domain Eukaryota; kingdom Viridiplantae; phylum Streptophyta; class Pinopsida; order Cupressales; family Cupressaceae; genus Thuja; species Thuja plicata. Next base: position 2,324,765 of record MU226296.1, read on the forward strand.
ATTTTCTGAATGATTCAATCTCACATACCTTAGAGTCTTAGGATTTGCATGTATACCAGACTCTTGTGTCTCTGCTTCTTCCTCGTCTGCAATGAATTATTCATCTTAATTCCTTAGAAAAATTTGATTCTTATCCATAGATTGTTGTTGCATTCACTGACGAGTATTGTTATCCTGATCACCTGACTCATATACACAAGATCTAACTTGTCTCTAATTGCTTTCATCCACTTTGATATTTTCACTCTTAACTATCTTTCTCAACCTATTATTATAACATTTGTATGCCTTTCTCTTTGTTGAATAACCAAGAAAGATAGCTTTATCACATCTAGGATCAAATTTACCTAAATCTTCATCTCTTCTAATATAACATTTTCTTCCAAAGATTCAAAAATATTTTACAATAGGAATATGACCATATCATAGTTCATAATGAGTCTTACCAGTACAATGCTTGATTTGTACCACATTCAATGAATAAATTGTAGTGCTCATAACTTCTCTCCAATAGACATGTGAAACATTTCCTTCAATCATCACTGTCCTTACAATGTTTGGAATAGTTTTGTTCCTTCTTTTTGAAATACCATTTTATTGTAGGGTCTGTGGTGTAAAAATCTATCTTTGTATCCCATATTCTTCACTAAATACATTAAATTCATTGGATGTGAATTCACCACCTTTGTCGGATCTTAGACATTTTAGCTTCAAACCTGTATCTATCATACATATAGCCTTAAAGATTTTGAATTTTTCAAAAGCTTCATATTTATCCTTAAAAAAAGTAACTCACATAATCCTTGAATAGTCATCAATGAATAACATCAAATATCTATCTCCATAATAACTGCTTGTTCTAGATGGAACACATAAATCAATATGCATAAGGTCTAACAATCCACTTGAAGAATAAGTTTTGATTTTGAAAGTAGATCTAGTTAGCTTTCCCATCTGACATTCCTTACACATAGCATTAGCAGGCTTCAACAATTTAAGTAGATCTCTCACTTCCTTGATAGCACTTATCTTGACAATGTTATCAAAATTCAAATGACACAACCTCTTATACCATAACCAACTATCATCAATTTGAGAAATCAAACATCTATTCTCAGCACTATTTAGATGAAAGACATTACCTTTGGTCTTTGTACTTGATGCAATTTCAATACCTGAACTTCCCAAGATTCTACATTTTCCATTCTTGAATTGCACATCATAACCTCTGCCAACCAATTGTTCAACACTCAAAATATTATTCTTTAGACCTTCAACATATAAAACATCATCAATAGTATTCTTACTATCAAGAGTAATGGAACCTCTATTATGGATTAGTCAAGGAGTGTTATTACTGAATCAAACACCACCACCATCATACTTTTCCAAGCCCTCAAATTTTCTCTTATCTCTAGTCATATGATGTGAACATCCACAATCAATCACTCATTCATATTTCTTTTCAACATGTGCAACTAGGGCTCTTTCCATATTCATGCAACTAGTAGTCTCATTAGGCATCAAATCTTCTTCCTTGATAGCAATAAATACCCATTCATCTTCTTTTGAACCACCTTCATCAGATTCATCATCTGTCACACCTTCATCATCAACATAGTAACATTTCTTTTGATATCTAGGCTAGAATTTTTTAGGTTTATGCTTAGACTCTCTATCTGGACATCTTGAAGCAAAATGACCAATATTTTTACAAGAAATACATTTAATATGTAACTTTATTTCATACTTACCTGCACCTTTAGGAAATCTCCTTGAAATAAGGACTTCAAGTTCTTCAAATTTTCTCTCTTATTCTTCAATTTATTCTCATTTCTTTGCATATCTTAATGTAACTCTACAATAAATTTCTCCGAGATCATATCTATGCTTATCCTTAGAAATAGTAGCTTTAAATGTAGACTCAAATTTAGGAAGGACATCACCAAATTCACTCATCTCAAAAGAAAATAACTTATCAATCAACATGTCTCTTGTCACATTCATCACTATTATGATTTACTTAATATCAACAACCGTGTGTTTGTAGAAAGGAGGCAAAGATCTCAAAATTTTAACAACAATCTTTTATTCTTCTAACTGTTCACCAACACATCTGATTCCAAAAACAAGCTCATTCACCTTCTGCATATAAGAAGTAACATTTTCATCTTCACTCATCCTCAATGTCTCATAATTTCCTTTCAGGCTCTGCAACTTAGCTAGCTTCACATAGGCATCTCCTTCATGTAAGGTTTCCTACTTCTTCCAAATCTCATGTGTTCTCTTCAATTCCATAAAATTTATGTACTTTGTATTAGATAGGGTGCTCAACAATGCTTCCTTAGCACTAATATTATATTAAAGTTTCTTCTTCTCACCAGGAGTAGTAGTAGAATAATTTGCAAGAGGATTATAGGTTGACTCATTAATCTCACAATATTCTTCACTAATTCATCTCAAGTGTGTTTCCATACAACATTTCCATATGGAGTAGTTAGTTCCATCAAATCTTAGACTATCCTTAAAAGCTACCATCGCAGATTACCTCAAGCAATTAGGCTTCCCAAAGAGGTACTAGATTTGATACCAATTGATATAAATAATACAACATACAACTAAGAGAGAGGGGGGGGGGGGGNGATACCAATTGATATAAATAATACAACATACAACTAAGAGAGAGGGGGGGGGGGGTTAATCATTTTTTACCAACACTTCAAAACTTAACCAACTTTTATCCTTAAAATACAACTTATATTAATGAAATATAAAGCAAAGATCCATAACACATGAAGAACACTAACACCAATGTTTTTGAAGTGGAAAACCCAGCCAAGGAAAAAACATGGTGAAGATAAACACACAAGATGATGTACTTTGTTAAAAACACTATACCCTCTTAAAGGTATTACAATGGAATGCACATGCATTCAGGCGCACTATCTAGAGTTCATTTCTCAAATACAATAAGGGATACAACCTTGAGGAAGGCTCAGTACCTTAAAAAAATCATGGACAATAATTCATAGTGGACAACAATCCAAAAATCATGAACTAAATAACATCTTCAACATGCTTGGATTAGTTTCATTGAAGTGTAGATATAATTCTCTTTTCTTCACCAAATATCTACCTCAATTGAAAATTCTACTCGTACCTCTTCGCACACTCCACTTTACAAAATATGACACCTATAGCACATGATCCACAAAGGGATACAATTAATTTTAAACATTTCATCAACTTATTTTCACAAGGTGAGCCAAGGACCTAAATTACAAAATTACAATCATACACGAAATAATATTTAATGCAAACCAATGAATGTTGAATAAGACATAGAACAGTGCCAAATCACACACCTCAAACATGAAATAGTTCTAGGAATTATGCTATGATCATCCACAATACTCTACATCACCAAGTTGGCCAAGAACATGAAGACACAAACTCACCAACTAAAAATCATCAAATGCGATCACACCAATCGATTTGAACCAGAAACACAATAGGAGAATGATATAGAAACATCCAAAAGAATCATGAATAACTATAGGAACATCCACATTAACTCTAGTCTTCTGTATCGATCAACATATCTGAACTTAACCTCAAGAACACAACAATAACCTCTATCAAAAAAGAAAAATTGCTTGCAGACATCCAAATCTCATTTCTTGACCAAATCTATGCCTCAATTTTAGATTCTACTCATACCTCTTTGCACACTCTGCTTTACACAATCTGGAACCTCTAACACATGATCTACAAAGGGATACAATTACTTTTAAACATTCCATCAACTTGTTTTCACAAGGTCAGCCAAGGACCTAAATTAAAAAATTACAATCATACACGAAATGATATTTAATACAAACCAATGAATGTTGACTAAGACAACACATTGCCAAATCACACGCCTCAAACATGAAATACTTCTAGGAATTATGCTATGATCGTCCACAACACTCTACATCACCAAGTCGACCAAGAACATGAAGAACACAAACTCACCAACAAAAAATCATCAAGTGCAATCACACCAATCAATTCAAACCAAAAAATAATGGGAGAATGATCTAGAAACATCCACAAGCATCATGAATAACTGTAGGAACATCCACATTCACTCTAATATTTTGTATTGATCAACATCTCTGAACTTAACCTCAAGAACACAACAATAACCTCTAACAATCAAGAAAAATTGCTTGGAGGCATCCAAGTCATGAACCAATCAAATTGAGGACACACATAAATGTCCCAAATATTTCACATAGGTCCACATAGTATAATATTGCAATGTCAAACCTCACCAAACCAAATACTGAAACATTGTCACCACTAAACATCCAAAAATACAAGTCCCAACACATAAACTAATAACTCATTGAAATCTTCATGCGAACCTCTAAGAGTTGAATTGAATAAACTAAAGACACCCCTTAAGAAAACATATATGTCCACATATACTGATCTTCAAAACACTATATGTATCAAACCAAACATCTCACTGAACATCTCAGGAACACTATCTTAGATAGTAGAAATATTTTGACATCAATGACAAAACATCAATGTCAACACATATTTGCATAATATTCCAACAGATTGATGTAAACTCAAATATTTTTTCAAGAACCATAGAAGATATATGAGGTGACTATTTGGAGTTCTTCAACTTCCAACATGTGCACCTACAATGGCATAGATTCTCAACATGCTCATTGTCCAAGTTGAACAAGTTGATAAGGGGTTTCAAGTTTTATGCTGCAAAGTTTTCCCCTTGTTTTCTTCTTGATCTTGTGCCAGAATATGGATGGAAATTCAAGGTTTTGTCCCAAGTTTTCTCCAAGCATCACCTACACACTAAGATAATTAGAGAATAATTATCTAGCTTCTACAATGTGATAGAGATTGTGATGCCTTCTATTTTTGCTGAATAGAGAGATGGAAAAAAGGTTTCAAAGACCTTTATAGCTTGGGAGGTAGAGCTTGAGGCCTTGGGAGAAATTTCTATGGAAAGCATAAAGTCTGATGAAGATAGAGAAATGATGAACTTCATCAACTATGCAGACGACCTTATTATCATCAATCAAGGATGGACTAGACAAAGAAAGGCAAAAGCCAAAATTGGTGACAAAGACTACATTTAGCATGTCAAGTCTCTGCAATACTTCAAAGATGGAGGATTATATGCTTTATGATGTCTTTACTAACCCTAAACCTATGCATTAGTTATTTGAATTTTTGAACTAGGAACTAGTTGTTGGCTCTTGCCAAATTTTGAAATTTTGAAAAGATGGATATCTTGGCAGAATTTTGATATTTTTACTAACCCTAACCCTTTTTTTTGTGTTTTGAGTATGAAATCAAATTTTGACATATGTTACCTTGTCATCAACCCAATGCTTGTTTGTTCTTGGTTTCTATAAAGAGAATTCAAGGTTGATAAACAAGGGGTTCTAAATACTTGTGAGACTATATATGGACGGGTTGAAATAAAATATAGATGGTATTTTGTAGGAATATATGTTAATTTTTTTGTAAATGAATAAAATATTATATACATGAAAAAATTAATGAAAATCTCAACATGTATTGTCTCTTGCAATCTTCTATATTAATTGCATAAATTTGTCTGTCAAGGATAAATCAATTTGTCTTTAGAAATTCCTACTAAATGTGTAATACATAACTCAGGCTTCTATCAAGGATAGGGTTAAATTATAGTTATGTATTAATGTAAGTTTCTACAAGGTTTTAGTGGTTAATTGAATAATGATGCAAGCTATGTGAAATTAGAGTGTTTAAGTCAGGCTTAATTACTCAAAAATGATGTATATAAATCCTCTTTTCATTCACTATATTGGAAAGGGTAAATTTTTGTGTAGGTTTGGTCTATTTTCATGTCCTACATGCTTGAAAAAAAATTCATGTCCTACTAAGGAGCAATGATTGTAAGTTCTGAGCAAATGATTGGCCACCACGTGGAGCCATGTAAGCTATAGGAATGTTGTGTCTAGTTGGTCAAAATTCTTTGACAATATATTGAAGAAACAAGTTGTGACAAGAAGAATCTTAGAAGGGATGTCATGATTGATGGAATTTTGGTCAAAATTGTTTGACTTGATATATTAAAGAAAGAAGTGGCAATAGGAAGGATCTGAGAAGAGATTTCATGAGTGACAAAATGTTGCATATTTTTCTATCTAAAAATCATATTGCCTTTCCAAAAAATCATTCCCTTGTCCCCCAACCTTTTAAGTGTCACATTTAACTTGCTATAACCAAGGGAAAAGGCCAGAATGATAGTTTTTTCACTTTTTGGGATAGGTGAAAATCTTGGGATAGTTGTTGCTAATTTTTTTTTAGTTTGAAAGTGCGATCCATAGCTTAAATATAGGAAAGGATAAATGCAAAATAAGTTTTGTGTGTTGTCTAAATTTTGGTTGTTCATGATTGGAAGGGAGTGTTCTTTGTCTGAGTGATAAGGATGGGGCTAACTGAGGCTATAGAGGGATTTTATTGTAATAATAAGGGGTTATAGCAAGCCATGTTGTAGGAGATATAAAAGGATCATGGTGGTGAATCAGTTGTTAATACATTTTGTAATCAAATAGATACTAAAATTGCCTTTGGTAATCAAAGAGATATTGAAAGATTTGGGCACAACTACATGTATCCACTGCAACTTGTAATTAATTCCAATATCTCAGATTATCACTTTGGTTCCAATTTCTAGGATGGAGGCATAGAAAATTCTGGGTGTAGACATAAAAGATGGGAGCTTGGACTCATGTATTTTTCCTTGTGTTGTATTTTCAAAGCCATCCCTTGCGAGAGAGGATGGTGAGAATTTTGCATCCTGACATTTTATGCCTCAATAACCACCCATGGGCGATAATAGCATGGATAAAAATCCTAGTTGGATCTATGGAAGGACTCTGGCCTTGGGCCCTTTTGTATTCCAGTCAAGTAGTTTCAGTCTAGGACAAAAATAGAGGTAACAACCTTCATTCAGAGAATATCTTTTATGTCTCGCTAGTAGCCGTTGGTAACTGAATATAAAAGGAATACTCTGGTCTGTAGCTTGTTTTATTCCTTGTTTCTATAAAAGGAATACCAAGGCCAATCTTACAGGTTCTAAAAATTCTTTGTATAGGGACAAGTAGAATAGTTTATGTAATAGGTCTTTTTACAAAAATAAAAAATGATAGATTCTTGTATTAAATGAAATGTATGAATACTTCTGAAGAAATTAATTGAAATCATTATTTGCATATTGTCTCCTATGTCATTTTCCTTATGTTTCGTAAGTTTTTTTTATTTAGAATACATTTTTGTCTTCATGATAATTTCATGAATGTATAATGTGTTTACAAGTTTTCTTCAAGGAAGAGATTAAATCCTTTTAGATGCATTATAGTGATTCAGGGAAAATAGTAGCAATTTCATGAGTATAATCTGAGGTGATAAATTAGAATGTTTATGTTAGACATGACCTCTTCAAATATTTCCATACATAAAACTCTACATGTAATATTGAAACAATATGATATAAAAAAATGCAATACTAGCGCTTCTAATATTTTGAGGTAGTGGAGAATCCTCTTATGAATTCAATTCTTCTATGATTTTCATTCAAGTAAGTATTGTTTATGTTCTTGCATGATAATTTTTTTTATTCTATTTTGGTTTGAATATCAAGTATATCTCAAATCATTTGAGGATAATCTCTTTATATAACTTGTTTAATTGGTCATTTCCAGAAGATGTTAAATTCAAGTAAGATAAGTTATAGTAGCAGAGATAATTTATTCTTGTTTAAAGAACCGAGCAATGGACATGTTAGAATTATTTTATGTAAAGGATTTGAAGCTAGGTTTTAATAGAAAATGTGCCTTGTGTCTTCAAAAGATTAAAATATTTTCGTCAACTTCTATTCTTGTGTTGACTTATTTACCCGGTCGAAGCTCTTTAAGTCTTACTTTCTCATGGGTTAAAGTTTGTTTGTTGACTGGCCCCCTTTATCAAAGTTTAAATCCTCCATCGGTTACCCCTATTATGGTCGATTATTTTATTTGTTATTTCGTATTTCCTTATTCCCAAATTTTTTCCACTCACATGAAAACTTAACCCATTTATAAATGTCTGTGCGTAATTCATTGGCTAAGAGGGTGCATGTCCTACATAGTGGCATGGTGTATTGTTTCTCTTGTCTCCCTATTTTATCGAGTTGTGTCGTGTCATCTAAGTTTGCATGCGATGACATGTTGAGAGATTTATTTGATCTTAGTACATTGTCAAGTAATTTCTCTATGTGCAGGAGTTCATTGTGACATAGTATGTGGTGGCACGGTGGGAGTTCATTTCTCCTTCAATTTGACATTAAATAGTGACATGGGTGGTAAGTCAGATGAAAGGTGGGTCCACTAACATGAATACATAAGAGATTAATGTATGTGGTGGTGTAGTAGGAGTTCTTTCTTCCCTTAATGTGTCACTGAGTGATTGCATGGGTTAATATTTAAGCAATTAAACAATGAATAAATGATGACGGGTCCCACATATTGGCATGGTTAGAATTTCAAATGTTTCACCGCATTTCCAAGTGCTTGGAGGTGTGAAAGTGTACATCCAAATGTTGATAGAGATGTTAATGTGTTGGTAGCACAATAATTCAGCATGGCCTTTCAAATGTTTCACCGCGTTGCCAAATTTAGCTAAGATGAATGGACAGTGTGGTGGGCCCAAGGTTTTGTTTTCACTCAGTGATGCGATGAGGGATTTTAAATGTTTCAATGTGCTTTCATATTTGATGCATCAATTCTCTAATTAGCATGATGTCTCACTGGGACGTTCATTTAGTTCCAACGTGAGGCATTACAAATGCATTGAGAATATGTGGCACTACATGGAATAAACACATGAAGTGACAAAATTTTATTGAGCTAGTGGAAGGATTTCGAATCTTGTCAAAAATCATTGATTTCTTTGCATCGATGGTTGAGGTTCAAAATTGAGATGTTGCTTGTTCCAGCTTTAATTTCTTGTGCATGCCAATCTAATAATGTAATAATCATGCTTGAAATCATACCTAGGAGGTGTGTTTTTTTTCATAAAGTTAAGAAGAATTGTAGAACATAGAAAGAATTGTGCGAGTTCGAGAATCCAACACAGTTGTCTAACCCAACAATTTGATAAAAAATGAGTTGACCCTTGGTTTACCACCTTGTCTTTTCTAAAAATTTCTTAAAGAAGTGTGAATTCTTAAAATAAATTGTAGTGTAATTGAATTGTTAGAACTAGGTTTCTCTTGTAAAAGAAAATTTATATGGCTTCATCTTCTTCTAGAAATCTTACCCCAGAAGGTCGTGCAAACAAGAAGAAAAACTAGTGGCACCTCTATGATGACTTAATTGCCCAATTCTCCAGCTCCTCACAGAGGCCAAAAATGACTCTAGGTTTCTTGAAATTTAGTGACAAGTAGATAGAGGCTAGTGAATTCCACATAGGAGTTAGAGGGCATAATATTTTTGGATATTTCTATACTAAATTGGAGATCCATGTAAGATAGAGTCTAACCCCTGGAGGTTGGGGTCATAAAATTTTGTATTCCCTAATGTTTTCATCAATGTAGACCTAAATAGGGTCTTAGCTAGATGTTATAAACCTCAAACTAGGGAAATTGAAAGGCCACAGGGAGTTATGCTATGCATCAATAAGGATGCAATTTGTAATATCTTCGACATAAAGGATGGTGACAACTACAATGTAAATATTAACCCATCTTCCCTCAAGAAAGAATATATGAGTGTGGAAGAAATATGTAGGAGGGTTTGACTACCAATTCATAGGCCCAGGGTTAATCACGAGCTGAACAAGTTCACAAGTTCTGAGTCTCCACTCTATAGTGCCCAATTGTTTCACAAATACTACTAGATGATATATTATGTTGAGTGCTAGGTGTTTAGATAGATGAGAGATGATAAAATGCCAGAGGAATTGACTATTTTGGCATGCGATACCTAAAATGTACATAACAATAGGCCATTTGATTCCACCAATATGTGGCTAAACAAATGCATCGGTCACTATGTGCAATTAAACAAGATGAATCAGTATTTAATTTTAAATGGTATTCATTATTGATGCATATGCTTCTATGGGAAGGAAATCAGTTTAAAGTATGGATCAATGAACTGCATATCAACCATGTAGATAACTTTGGGAACCCTAGAAATATTTAATTATGGACCAATATTAAAAACCATGAGTACAAAATGCTCAATACATACACTTTGAAGAGTTCTTTGTTCAGAGACTATATAATATCATAGGTTCCAAAGCTTTACCTAGGATGTCCCCATAAATAATAAGGTTTTTAAGGCAAAAAGAAAAGGGTGGTGCACATAAAGTAGATCACAATTGGGTAGATTGGTACCTGATGAAGAGGTATTCATACATTAGGGCTTATATATTTGAGGGTAAGGTTCATGTCCTACCCTTCATTATTCTAAACAAATTAGCAATTTTGGAATTCATTTGGCAATTGTTTGAGGCCACTGACATTTTTAGGAAAAATAACAAAGGTTTTGTATGCACCCTAAAATGGTTGCCTAGACTTTGGGCCCCATTTATTATTTTATCAATTTATCAAATTTCTGAATCAATGCTTTAGAATATTTTCAATTCAAATCAATTTCCTTGATCAAATTGTGATTAATTCAATTAATTCAATTATTTCAATATTTCCTAAGGTTTGACCATTTTTATTTAATTAAAAGATTTAATCTCCCTTTTAATTAAATAAAATTCCTCTTATTTAATTAAATTCAATTTCCCCCA
>MU226296.1:2345299-2379925 GCA_018584345.1 Thuja plicata
GAGGGCCTTCATTTTACATTTTTACACATCCATGACTAGAGAGCTATGGATTGATATTTGAGGCCTCATTCTTGAGAAACCTTGAATGGAATGATTCATAGAAGTGTGACAACATTTATGCACACAGGTTCAATCCTCCCTTCACATCTGAAAATTGGAGATTTTGAGATTAATGGTTCACAAGGATATAAAGAAGCTATCAAATTTCTCAACAAATTATTTTGCTAAAGGGATAGAGGCAAAAACATTTCATCTTGAAGGATAATATGAATTTGCAAAGAAATATGCTACCTTAGGATCATATCACCACTCTTTCTTGCAAAAGGAGGAACTCTGGAGGAATCACTCGTCCTACGAGGAGGGTTGCAATATACAACAGGGTGCAACAAGTTGAGCTGAGGAGGTCAAGGGAAATTCCCAATTACACAGGGGTATTCCCTAATTATTTTAAAAGGGTAAAGAGATTGGAGTTGTTTATCTAATCTACAAAGGTGTTACTAAATGAGGTTTAATTTTTTGTTGCATTTAACCAAGTTCCCACAACTAGTACAATTGGAGGCCTAGTCCCTGCTATGCCTCTTGATATGAAATCACCTACATGATCAACCACATTGGCTATGTAACAAGATTTTAGAAGTACAGTAGGGGGACATGAAGGTGAGGAAATATTACAAGATTCTCAAATTGATCCCTACCAACCCATGACTTATGACAGTGATGACATTTTGGAGATTGCAGAGTACTTAGCTAAAAATGTGAGGAAAAAGGGTGCTGAGAAATCTATAGAGATGTAGATGATACCAAGTTGATTAGTATGTATGGTGAGGATGTGGTTCACCAAAATGCTGATGGTATCAACGGTGCAGAGGGTGGTCAGAGTCAGTTGTCAGTTGCAAACATGAGAGATGAGAAAAGTACAAGGCAAATGAACTTGCCAAATGGGACAGTGGACAAGGTGAAGACAACATGGAATGAAGGACGAGGAGATATAGGTTAAGAAAAGATATGGCATACTTGTTCTGATTCCCTTAAGATGTTCATGATTTTCTTTATGGGAACATCTTCTTTACCTAGGGTGTCTGATGCAGGAGCATCCTAGGATTCTTGGCAATCCCGTATCACACAAAAATATATTTTCTTTGGAGAGTACTTGGTGTGTTTTGATCTTAGTTGGTGAAGTGTTACTCAGTCAGTGTGTGTTGATTTCTTGGTCACAGTTTTGGCCGAGGATCTCAGTCGTTGTTGGGCTCGACACATATTGGTGCTCAGTTTACGGTGTTTCTCGACATGTGTTGGCCGAGGGGCTTGGCACTTCTGGTGCTCGGTAGTGGGACTTGTAGACTAGTGTTTTGTGGATTTGAATGACTGACTTGATGCATTTAATTTGTGTAGTGTGGTATTTAATTTGGATATTTCATTGGGGCTTGTGGGGACCTAAATCCAGGTCATTGGTATCTCCTATGTTTGTTTTTATGGCTGACCTATTGGTTGCCTCTTGTATTTATGTAGTGTTATGTTCTTAGCTTAGGATATCATATGGAATGAGATCATTAGATCGAAAGGAGATGAGATCATATCTGAGGATCTGAGTATTGTATATGATTTTTATGTTTGGGAAGAAGGTAAATGGCCTGATGCTTGTAGAAGATCTATGCTATATCTTAGATTATATCTTTGTAATTGGTCGTAACCGGGAAGGCCTTACAACCCGACATGTTGCAATAAATTGAATGTTGATTCCTATCTCTATTATTATTGTGTTCCATTGTGTTGTTGATTTGGTTGCATCAGGGTTTGGATTGTCCATTCTTGGATCCTCCATCCTTGACTGCATCAATCATCTAAATATGTTTCCAAACACTTCTGTAGAACAACATCTTAACATATTTCCATTAGCATGATGTATTCCATGATCATCATCAGCATCTCATAAAGTTAATAGTTGACATCAATGAAAGTACCATACATGTCATGTCTAATCATTAAATCATTCTCTAAACCACTTTACCTTACACATATGATCAACCACTTCCTTCACTTCATTTCCCTGCATCAGTTATGTCAACAATCTCCCCCTTTGGCATTGATGACAACACAACAAGTCAACACATGCCTCTTTTTCTCTTTACCTATGTGTCCCAAAGCAATCTGACTAACCAATTGATCACATCCATAGATTCTTCAAGTTCATCTCCATCTAAAACTTCTTAGCTTCCAATCTGTGTAGCGTCTCCCCCTAAGATGTAAGCTCCATTCAGCTCACTGCATGTACCAAATACCTATACCAATGTGTTGATGGTACATTATCCCCCTTTGACAACAATGCCAAAGTTGACAATAAACAACCTCTTCTCTCTAATTTCCTGTTCAACATATTTTTACAACTTAACTAATCCTACTCTAGGAGTTGTCACTAATACATCAATCCAAGTTAAGAAACAATAGTAAAGTTTTGGGATTGTTGCAGTATAAAATATTCTTAGTTAAGTGCAGATAGGGGAGTGACTCCTAGCTTACTTCTCAAGTATTCAAACCTATCCTTAGGTAGAGGCTTAGTAAAGATATCAGAAATGTTTTCCCAAATTGGAATGTATTCCAACCATACTTCTTTTTCCTGAACTTGTTCTCTAAGAAAATGATACTTTATAGCAATATGTTTAGTCTTAGAGTGCATCACTAGATTTTTAGAAATGTTTATGGGACTAGTATTATCACAGTGAATAATAATAGGTTCAGTCACATTTTCTTGTATACCTTCAAGTAGTTGCTTAATCCATACCACCTAACTATAATTGATGGCAGCAACAACGTATTCAGCTTCAACAGTAGATTGTGAAATACAGTTTTGCTTCTTACTTGTCCAAGAAAAAAATCTTTCACCCAAGAAGAATGCTCCACCACTTGTACTTTTCATGTCATCCACATTTCCAACCCAATTAGCATCAGTATACACACTTAGTGAAAAATATCCTTTGTAGCCATACCAAAGTCCATAATATATTGTTCCTCTTAAATATCTAAATATCCTCTTTACTATAGTCAAGTGTGTTTCCTTAGGATTTTCTAAAAATATTACAACCAAGCCAACTGCTTGTGCAATATCTGGTCTACTATGTACAACATATTGTAGCTTTCCAATCATAGATCGGTACATAGTCTGATCAACTTCATTAGATTCATCATCCTTAGATAGTTTGCAACCTATAACCATTGGGGTTCCAACAGGTTTTGATTCCTCAAGTCCAAAGGTTTTCAATATCTCTTTGATGTATTTAGACTAACTGATGTAGATGTCATTATCAAGCTGTGAAACTTGCAAGCCAATGAAGCATTTTATCTCACCTATCAATGAAATTTCAAATTCATTTCTCATTTGTTCAACAAATTCTCTGCTTAGATAATCATTACCTCCAAATATTCTATCATCAATAAAGATTTCAGCAAGTAGTGACTTGTTTTATTCATCAACCTTTAGATAAACATTGCTATTGTCACTTGTTCTAACGAATCTAATCTTTATAAGGTATGAGTGAAGTCTCACAAACCATTCTCTAGGTGCTTGTTTCAGTCCACACAGTGCCTTCTTTAGTTTGTAAACCAGATCTTGTCCATCATTCTTCTCAAAACCTTCAAGTTGTTCAATATAAACCTCATCTTCTAGTATACCAATCAGAAAAACATATTTCACATTCATTTGATAAACCTTGAATTTCTTGTAAGATGCATAAATAAGTAGTATCCTTACTCCTTCTAATCTAGCAACAAGTGCAAAGGTCTCACCATAATCCAATCCTCCCTCTTATTTATATCCTTTGCAAACAAGTCTTGCCTTGTTTCTCACCACTTCTCCTATTTCATCCATTTTATTTAAATAACCATTTAGTTCCAATCATATTCTTATCTACCAGTCGGGGTACTAGAGTCCAAGTTTCATTCTTCTCTATTTTTTCTATCTCTTCTCTCATTGCATTCAACCAATCATCATCTTTTAGTGCATCCGTAACAGTTCTAGTCTCAAACTTAGAAAGTAAGCAAGTGCTCTCTCTAGCTTTCCTTCTAGTTAATAATATCACATTCCTATCTTCAATTATTTTCTCTTAAGAGTGATTTAACTTAAGATACCTTGGTAAGGTAGGCTCAGATCTCAGTTTGTCAGCTTCATTCCAAAAAAGTGCATCATCCTTTTCTTGTTCCTCTTGTCTTTGTTCATTTTGTTCAACAGGTTCATCTTTCATCACCGGTTTCATATATGTTATCCCATTGTAATATTCAGGTTTCCTCTAGCTTGCTTCATCATTTTCATAAAAAAACTCACCACTTTCACATTAGCGCTCTTAATGATCTTATTTGTCTTCTTGTTTAAACACTTGTAAGCTTTACTCTTAGATGAATACCCCAAAACTATTCCTTCATCACTTTTACCTTCAAACTTTCCTATGTTTTCATCCTTCTTAATAAAGCATCTACAACAAAATATTTTGAAATAACTTACATTGTGAGTGTGTCCATACCATAGTTCATAAGGTGTCTTTCCTATTCTTTTCTTGATCGAAACTCTGGTCAATGTGTATATGGCAGTGCTAACAGCTTCTCTCCAAAATATTTGTGCAACACCCTTTTTAATCATCAAAGTCCTAGCACATTCAATCACTAACCTATTTCCTCTTTCAACTATTCCATTCTATTGTGGTTTCCTAGGAGCCGACATTTGTCTTTTAATCCCTTCTTCACAATAGGAAAAAAAATTCATGTGATGTAAATTCTCCACCTCTATATGACCTTAAGCATTTTAAGTTCCTATTGGTTTCCTTTTCCACTCTTGCTTTGTAAATATTGAACATATGAAAAGCTTCTGATTCCTCTTTAAGAAACATTGCCTGCATCATCCTCTAATAGTCATCAATGAACAACATAAAGTACTTATCTCCATAATAAATTTGAGTTCTCATAGTACCACATAAATCAGTATACACCAAATCAAGTATATTCTTAGATGTGTAGCCTTTATTATTGAATGTAGAACTAGTAAGCTTCCCAAATTGGCAATCTTTACAAACAACATTATCAGGTTTCACAAGGTAGGGCAGACTTCTAATAGCCTTCTTTTTACTGACTTTGATCAGGTTATCAAAATTAACATGACAAAACCTCTTATGCCATAACCAACTGTCTTCTACCTTTCCAATCAAGCATTTCTTAACAGATGGATTTAAGTATAATAAGTTACCTCTTGTCAATTCTCCAGTAGCAATCAACTTTCTTTGTTTTCTCTTTATCTTGCATATTCCTTCACTGAATTCTATATCAAATCCTTTCTAATTTAGTTTAGAAACACTCAATAGGTTGTAGTTCAGTCTTGATACCTAGTAGATGTCATCACAATTTGTAGTGTCATTCAGTGCTATAGTGCCTTTACCTTTTACCATACAGGGGATGTCATTACCAAACTTAATAGATCCTCCATCAAATTCTTCAAGCTCAATGAATTTACTCTTGTCACCAGTCATGTGATGTGTGTAGCCACTATCAATAATCCACTTCTTACTCTTGTTCATAGTTGATATCAATGCAGTCTCACTACCTTCTATCTTGTCTTCTGTCAGAACAATAAAGACAATCTCCTCAGCATCATCATTATCTGATTCATCATCTGTGACACCTTCATCAGCTAGATAACATGCTTTATTTCCTTTATCCTTGTATCTCTTTTTCTTTTCTTTCTTATTATTCTCAAGGCACCTTGATGCAATATGTCCAATCTTACTACATGCAAAGAATTTCATGGGTAATTTTCCTTTATACTTTCCCTTTCCTCTAGGTAACCTTCTAGTAAACAAAGCTTCCAATTCCTCAAATATGATATCATCAATATTACTTCCATAAGACACAAAAGCAATTTGACTAGTAGGATCAGAATTCCTTCTAGAGTTTAGATGGGCATTAAATGTTGCATCAGTTCTAGGCATGCTATTATCATAATTTCTCAATTCAAAGGCAGCTATCTTTCCAAGCAAAGAATCAACAGTAACCAGTATAGTCCCTAAAGACCTTACTTCTTGTATAATAGAAACTCTAATTGCATAATGTGGCAATAAGGTTCTCAAGATTTTTCTTACCACATCATCTTCATTGATGGCTCCACCATCTCTTCTGATTATATTTACTACCTCCTTGATTCTCTGACTCTATTTCTCAATGTTCTCTCCTTCAGCCATCCTCATGTCATCAAATTTTCCCTTTAATTTGTCTAGCTTAGCATTTTGCACATGTGAATTTCCTCCATATACTATTTTCAGCTTATCCCACATATCATAAGCAGTGTCAAGATCTTGCACATTGATATTTTCTGCATCTGATTAGGTACTTTCTATTGCTTCCATAGTTGTAGTGTGCTCTTGTTTTGTCTTCATCTCATCAGTAGACAAGGTTCCATTAGGGAGAACATATCTTGTAGTCACATGATCCCAGTGCTGATCATCCATTCCTTTCAGGTATGAATTCATCCTTCCACACCATACTGTCTAACTATCCTTGTTGAACTTAGGACCTTCCTTTCTCATCATCTTGTCAGGATCTTTGCCTCAAGTTGTCAAACTTATTCTCCAAGGACCAAAGCTCTAATACCAATTATCAACCTTACTATGATGAGATTTTTGAGAGGGGGGGTGAATCAGTAATCTACCAATTTCAACATTTAAGCACTTTTCACTTATCTACCAAAGCACCAACTCAACAATCAAATGTAAATGTGCAACCACAAAACATCCAAAATAAAGACACAAGATTTTTGGTATCGTGGAAACCCTTGTAAGAGTGAAAAACCACGGTGGAGATGCCACCCACAAATTTGTACTATTCTAAAGTACGCCATGTGAAAGGCTTTACCTTGTTAAAGGAATTTAAATATACATGACAAAATGTAACCTTGTGAGAGGCTTTACCTAAAGCTCATAACAAGCTTGTACCTTGTGAGAGGACTTAGAACACTTAATACAGTGCCACCATACATGATTTACAATACAATAAAGATCTGTCAGGATCTACCTCACTTGAGGATTTCTAGCACTCTATTGTAGTTGTCAAGAAATAATAGGTAAAAATGATCTATGAAATAGCAACCTCCTTTGCTTGATCAAATCCTCTATAGATCAAACAACATTCTTCACATTATTTCTCTTCTTCCTTCTTCACCGACACATGATCAACAACATGTTCACTTTCTTTTTAGGTTTATACTGCTTTCTTTTTCTCTTAAGTTTCCACCGCCATAGAAAACCCTAAAACCTAATACCTATAATGACCTAAAAATGGTCATCAATACCCTAGACTCCTAATCTCAATTGTTTATCAAGAATCCCTAATATTGATTATTCTAAGTACTAAACCAAATAAGCAATTCATCAATTTCAAGTTGATCTAACTTGAACCCTAGGTCCTAATTAATCAACGTACTTGATTAATTAATTAATTCCTAAAAATACATCACATTGGCAAATAAACCTTAGGTTAATTATTTAATTGATATTCTAATATATTGATTAAATAAATTACTAAATTTTCAATTAAATCTAAAAAGGAATTAAATTAATTAATTAAATTAAAATGTGCATTTAGAATCTTTTAAATTATTAAAAATGCATATTATGTCATCAAATTTAGTTAACTGATTCTTGAATTGGAAACAAATTTGTTTTATTTAGTTGACTCATTCTTGTCTATTTCTCATTTTGGAAACAATCTAGTTAACTGAAAAATAGATTTTGGAAGTTTCCTAAATGCCCGATCAGTCAGTTCAGTTAACTGACTCTCTCAACCAATCATTCTCCGTGCACGTGGATTGTGCTTCTTCAAATCAAATCATGTCCACTCTTTGGCTTTCAATCTCAACCGTTGATTCGAGAGATATTTCTATAAGAGAGAACCTCATTTACTTTTGTATCATCTTAAAATAGAAGCACTTCATCTTGGTAGGTTTAGCACCCTCATTTAGTACATTTACATAATATATTTGCATTTAGGATGCATCTGCACATGGTAATTCTTCATTTCTAGGTGAAATTAGGGTTAGGATCCTGAGGATTCTCCTTAATTTCCTTTTGCATGGCTCTATTTTCTAGGCAATACCTATATACTGGTCCTCCTAGCCTTCATCACATTTCTTCTGGGCCCTTGTGCCCTTTTCCAGCACTCTGTTAAATTTTCTCATCATCCTAGGTCTCTGGCCGACCTAGAATCTTCGCCGACACTCAAAGTTGACCAGCCTGAAACCTCAAGTTAGGGTCGAGGTAGACCCTAACCTAGGTTAGGGTCAAGTTTGACCTTGACCTTTTTCATTTTTTGGTTCCCGCTTCCAAATTGGGATCATAGCAGGGCCCTAAATTCAAAAATTGGCCCCCAGATTCGAATGCAAGAAGGTTTTTATTCAAAATTTAATTAATGAATTCCCTCCCTATTTGGTTATTATGATTGGACCATAATTCGAGGTGAAATTTGAATTAGGGGCCCTCACATTGCCCTAGGAGGCTTCCCTTGAGATCTCTATTTAAGCACTCTCTTTTGCCTTCATTTAGGGGGACATGAGACGATATGGACATGAGATCATGACATGATGATATGAGGAGGACATGAGATGATGATTCCTTGATGAAAGCAAGAATTTTGTGGACATTCATTAGAGCAAGAAATAGTTCTTCAATCATTCCTTCTTCTTTGATCTACTATTTTCAACATTCAAGCATTCAAAAGATACAATCATGGGGTAGCAACTACAGATTGTGAATTTGGTAGGAGTACTTTAGCATTGGGGGCTTGGTATGCTTTCCTTATCATATTCAAATCTATGCATTGCTCTCTCATTTTACTTCATGATAGGGTTTTGATTTAGAGGATTAGATCTTGGCATTGCACACTCAAAGCTCTTTGTACGAGCAACACACACACACACATTCTATTACATCCGGCTATTTGTGGAGGTGGAAATCACAAAAAATAGGGGTTTGACTAAGGTAAAGCCCTATATATCCACCCCAAAACACCATAATTAGATATCTATAGTCGTTATTTCGAGAGTTGCAGAGCATATTTGGATACCCTTTTCGGAAAATTTTTGGGATCCACGAACAGATCTTCCGTCGGAGCAGTGCAGGTCAAGGTCGATATAAAGGGCTCAAGGTCGACCTGGCTCATAAAAGAAAAATATTTCTGGGTTTTCTCCATCTCTGTCTTTCCATTCCAGATCTGATTATAGAATTTCTGGAAACTTAGTACAGACACCAGAAAATAGGTATTTCTAGATCTATTATGTTATGAGGTATGTAATTCATGTCATTATTCTTTGCAAACATTTCCAGATTTATATTCCTTATCATTATAATTTAATGTATGTGGTAAATAGTGGTATAGGGTCTCTTTTATGTGCAAACCCCCATTTCTCTAAACCCTATCCACATATTTGTCACCTTACATTTTGGTGAACCGTTTATGACAACTCTTTCTTTTTGGTGTTAGATTTGCATTTTATGATAGATCTTACATGCATATAAAAGTAGATTTCTTTTATGCTCTTGCATTTATATTTCAACAACAAAAAATCACAAAATTTCGTTTAAAATACAAAAAAAACGTTTACATTTTCCATGCTTGTAGTTTTACTTTGTGTTCAACGTGTATGATTTTTGTTTTGAATAGTTTGATGAGGCTTTTATTGAAAAAGAGGATAGATCCCCTAATGAGGTACATGGAAGTGAGGAAGAAAAATGTTCGAATAAGATCTCCATTGATCCTATTCCTATTTCATCCTCCTCTACAACCTCTTCAATTAACCTTTACCATAGGGTGTGTGCATGGTTACCTTCATGTTCCACTATTTACAACATTGATGCACCTAGAATGTTATATCCTAAACCTTTGTTGACAGTAAAAGGATGTCCTCGAATAACAATTAAGGGTAAACCTAGAGATCCTTTGCATTTCTTTGATAACATGAATTCTGTTTCACATGCTTATCCCACATGGAATAACCCTCAGCCTATTGTTCTGGTTTCTTTACCTGCTTCTCGACCTATGCTTCCTCAAGCACCTAGGTTTCCATCTTCCTTTAAGGAGTATGACTTAGTTGAACAATTACATGCTACTCCCGCTAAGATATATTTATGGGAATTGCTTCAAACTTCCCCAACATATCATGAGGCATTGCAAAAGGCTTTATCTACCCTTCCTACTTCACCTCCTAACCAAGAGAATATTAATTCCTTTTTGGAGTGTATTCATACTATGCCTTCTATACCTCCTATTGTATTTACTGATGATGATCTACCCTCTATTGAGGTACATAATCAATATGATGCTCTTATGGTTGTTGTCTCTATTAATCAAAGTATCATTCGAAGAACATTAAATGAAAATGGATCTGGGATTAATGTTTGTATCATGGATATGCTTAAGGAAATTAAGGCTAATCTTACAACTATTCAACCTGATAATGTCCCTATTCGTAGATTTGATAATATTGCAAAGAGAAATTCGGGCATTATTACGCTACCTGTTAAAGTTGGTCTGGTTATTCTCAATACACCTATTCATGTTATGCCTGGACCTCTCAATTATAACCTTCTTTTAGGAATACCTTGGTTACATACTATGCATGCAGTTCCTTCTACTCTTCATCGCAAGGTTAGGTTCATTTATAAAAATTTGATGTATATGCTACATGCAGATGATGCGCCAAATCCTTGCTTAAATGCGGAATATGCCAAAGTTTCCGAACCTCTCCAACCAAGTAAAGAACCTGAAAGGTCACCTGAGATTAAACAAACTGAAGCTCCATCTTCTTCTTTGATTGGGGATGATTGGGGAACGTTGGACTTTAATTCTTCTTTCATTGGAAAATATAAAGTTTCTGATTTGGAATTCATGAAACAACAAAGTGGGTTTGAAAAACAAGTTTTTACTCCTTCCCCATTTTCTGCGGAATTAAAAAGTAACTTTGTTGCTGCCTCGATTAAAGAAACAATTGAAACAATAAAACTTGATTGCTATGACATTGTGACATATGCGGCTCCTTTGACTCAATCTGTTATGGTTGATAGATATGGTTCTAGTTATCATCTACTCAAGAAATTAGGATTTAATGGGAAAGGACGTGGTAAATATGAACAAGGTATACAAGTACCTTTGGACAACAAAATTTATGATTATACATATGGATTGGGGTTCAATCCTTACAAACAACCATCGACTTGTCCTCTCAATGTTAATCATATATGTGGTGGACATTCAAAGTTGGTTAACCCGCTCCTCCTCGACATGGATCAAAACCTATCTTGGATGTTTTTCCTTAAGCTGAAGCCTTAGCAGATTTTTTAGGAGCTTATGAGGATCTACGTTTGTTTCATCATAAAAGACGGAATCCCTATTGTCTAAATACAGAAGCTTATTTTGGAGAACATGATGAACAAGATATTTCTCCTTTACCAATGGATTCTCTGATACAAAGTAATTTGTTAATAATTGAGTCTATTGAGGTTCAAATGGATGCAAATGACTCCGAGAAAATGACAAAAAATGGGAAGTGTTTGAATCAATATGAACATGATCAGTTGGTTTCCCTTTTACTTGAATTTAAGGATATTTTCTTTCTTAGACATATTCAGATATGTCAGGTATAGATCCTAAGATTGTTACTCACAATATAATTCTCAAACCAAATACTAAACCTGTAAAACAGAAAATCCAAAACATGAATCCAAGAATTGCCTTATTAGTTAAAGCTGAAATTGAAAAATTATTGGATGTTGGATTCATCCACTCTATTGATTACTCAGATTGGATTTTAAATATTGTGGCCATTTTAAAAGGATAAAATAAGATAAGAATGTGTACTGACTTACGAGATTTAAATAAGGCATCCTTAAAAGATGATTTCACGTTACCTAATATTGATATGATTGTAGATTCAACAACGGCTCATTCTCTATTATCTTTCATGGATACTTTTTTGGGCTATAATTAAATATTTATTCCTATTGAAGATCAATTTAAGACTGCATTTATAACACCTTGTGGAACATTTTGTTGGGTCATGATGCCTTTTGGATTAAGAAATGCGGGAGCAACTTACCAACGAGTCATGAATTTGATTTTCATGATTATATTCATAAGATTATTGAGGATTATGTGGATGATATCTTGGAAAAATCTATACATAGAGGAGATCATGTTAGTATTTTACAACAAATATTTGAAAGGATTAGAAGTTAAAATATGCGATTGAATCCTAAGAAATGTGTTTTTGGAGTTGATTCCGGTAAATTATTGGGGTTTATAATCTCTAAGTGAGGCATAGAGGTAGATACTGAAAAGATTGATGCTATTGTTAATATGCCTCCTCCTACTTGAACATTTCTCAGTTACAAAGTTGACAAGGAAAAATTCAATCTATTCATCGCTTTATTTCCAACTTAGCTAATAGAACTGTTCCTTTTACTTCTTTGCTTAGAAAGGATACCATTTTCTCTTGGAATGAGGAATGCCAATAATCCTTTGAGAAATTTAAGGAGTATCTTGCCAATCCTCCTATTTTGCAACCTGCTCAATTTGATAAACCCTTTTATTTGTATACTTCAACCACTCCAAATGTGGTGAGTGCATTGTTGGCTCAACATGATAGTGAAGGTAAGGAATGACCTGTGTATTACATTAGTCAGACTTTACTTGATTATGAAACAAGATATATAGATTTGGAAAAACAATACTTAGCTTTAGTTATGCTTGTTAGAAACTCAGGCATTATCTATTAAATGTTGAAGTCAATGCGATGGTTAAATTTGATCATTTGAAACATCTTTTCTCAAAGATTGATCTCTCTGGCCATCTTGCAAAGTGGGTGATGTTACTTACATAATATGACCTTAATTTCATTTTTCAAAAGTCAATTAAAGGAAAAGCTTTAACAGATTATTTGGCCAAAGCTCCTTTTCCTCATTCCAATACTATAGACCTTATGGCAAGACATGTTGTCAATTAGTGTCAAAACACTTTGTCATTCAGTATTTCCTGAGTGACCAGCATCGCCCGAGTGATCAGTATTGCACGAGTGATCAGTAATGCCCGAGTGACCAACATCACCCGAGCGATCAGTATTGCTTGAGTAACCAGCATTGCCTGAGTGATCAGTGTGACCTGAGTGATCAACATATTTCCCAAGTATCAGTTTATCACCCGAGTAGACTTCTGGACCCAAGTGACAGTATTAGGCTGACTTTGCATATATTATTTGATATCATTATGTCTAATGGAAGCCGACTTATGAAGTCATTTGTTTTGGATAAGATATATATGTAAGAGATTCTATTTATCCAAAATGTGTATGTGAACAAGTGTATATGCGAATATAAAATGGCATATTCATTAGAAGATTGAAGAAGTATAAAAGTACAACAGAGACTCATCCATCACAGTCAGGTGATTAGTTATAAATCAAAGGATCTTATTCAGCAAATCAAAGTTGCATAAGCAGATCATCTACTGGTTCATTCTAACAGGTGGATCAACAAAATCCTCTAACCAGGTGGACCTAACAGTCCTTTGTAAATCTCCTAACAGAGTTTCATTACTTTATTGTATTGTATAAAATCCTTTCACAAGGTGGACTTAACATTCCTTATTGCTCCTAACAGGGCAGGCCATCAGAAGTGGTCAATGTAAGCTCTAACAGGCTAAATTTATACTGCAGTACTAAATCTTGTGGGTATCATCCCCACCCCAATTTTACTTTCTATTCGAAATGTTTATGGGTAACCAAATACTGTGTCATGTGTTATGAATGATTATTTATTTTCTATGCATGCAATCAGATTAGATAATCTAATTAAGGTTAAAGAAGAATAAGTTTTATTGGTTCTTGATTCACCCCTCCTCTCAGTCACATTGCATGTTATATATTTCCAACAATTGGTATCAGAGGTAAAGGTTCTCTCTACAGAAGTTTAACAACTTGAGCAAAGATCAGAGGCAATGGGAATATATAGACTGGAGAAAGCCATTAAAAATGAAAAGATAGATCTACAAGTGGTCATGGATCAGATCAAGAAACTCAAAGAGCAACTCTCTCTTTCCCTAAAAAGAAGAAAAGATTTAGCAGTACAAATGAATGACGAGAATTACATAGAAGAAAGAATTGAAGATTTTTGCAAAGATAGAAGTTCTGAAGAAGCTGATGCAACCATTGAAGACTTGCTTGCAAAGAATCTCAATCTACATGAAGAAGTCAGAAAGTTTAAAAGAGAACAAGAAATTCATTCAGTCAGATTATGTGAAGTCATAGAACAAAACAATCAAGAAGAAGATGAAAAAATGTTGGCATAAGAAGATAATAGATTGTTGAGTACAAGATTAGAAGTAAAAGAAAATGAAATCCATCAATTGTCACTCTAGCAAGAAGATTTGGCAAACCAAATCAATAATGCAAATCAAGAAGTTATCAACCTAAGGACAGAAAGTGAAAGACTACAGAATGATCTCAACACAGAAAGGCAAACCAATGAAAGTATGATGAATTCACAAGGTAGTATAGATCAGTCAATAGAAATTAGACATCATGGACAGACTGGACTAGGCTATACTGAACAAGGTGAATCCTCAAAGCAAGGAGCTCAAAAGAACATGAAACCTACTTGTAACCACTGTGGTAAGTTAGGGCATACATCAAATAAATGTTGGAGCAATGGAAAATCAAAGTTTAATGGTAAATGCTAACAAACATAGACATAGAGCAAGTGAATGCACTGATAAACCCAAGTTTGAAGGAAAATGTTTCAAATGTAACAAACAAGGTCATAGATCTTCCGAGTGCAGAACTAAGAAATGGAACCCTGCTGAACAACTAGCTAAAGCAATTTTTTGTTGGGACTACAACACATGGTATAGATGTTGTCATTGTGGAGAGTATGGAAATATTGGTGCAAATTTTACAAAGACTCACCTATGAATAAGAAATCATACTAAGAGATGTTATGTATGTAATCAACTCAGTCATCTAAGAAAGAATTGCATGAATAGAGAAAAAGTGGATACTAGTTTTGAGAAAGGCAAAGAAAATATCTCAGAATTAGAACTCAAATGAATCAACAATGGGTAAGGAAATCCTCTGAAAGTTAAGACCAATACAATGAAGGGTCTAATGGCACCCAAGATAGTGAGTTGGGTGGATCACCAATCACAGAATAGAGATGCAAGGAGATGACTGGAACTACACATTCAAGCCATCATACATCAGTTTCAGATATGCTAGCAAGTCCAAATCCACATATTGATGCATTAGGACATATTATGGTGCTAACTGAGTCAGGATCTCAGTTGCACCCGAGCTACTCTAGCTTAACCAAGATGAGTCAGGTTTCATAAGAGTTGGGAAGTTAGTTTTCGTCGAGCTTTCGAGTAAGCCTGGGAGAACTACCTGAGCTATGCCAGCTACTATGTATGGAGTATTTAATGAAATACTCAAATGGTAAAAACTCTTATAAATGATGAATTGAAAAGGTTATTGTTTGCAAAGATTTTAGTTTGCAAAGCAATTCAGAGCCCTTAGCAATTTAGTGTGAATTTTTGTTTGAAAGTGAAGTTTGATCAAATTCTTCGAGCGATATGGCATCCACATCCAACAGAAAAGTTAAGAAAGGATCCACGATGTTGGTGATAAATTTTGTCTATAACCCTCTAGAGGTTAAGCTTCATCTAGCAGTAGCAAATGAAATAGATCCGTTGGGAGCTCATTCCCTAATTCCTCCAAAGGTATTACTGGTTAATGACATTCGAAGCTTCTATCATTGTAACATCCAGGAGATTGGAACAATTGAGATGAATCAAGCATATGATAAATTATGTATAGGTGGGAATCTGAAGCCGGCGCACAAGCATCTTGAGGTTAAAGGTTTAACCCACATCCTATACATGCCAAATAATTTCCAAATCAAATGGATTAGATTCATTCTTAGCCACGTTCATGACATGTAGCTATGGTTGGAACAACCTGTGAAGATCACAAAGACCACGATACACCGCGTCACTGGGTATCCTATGTTGGACAAGTCCAAAGCTACCAAAACACTACCTCAGGATGCCCTAGCTGAGAAGACTCTTGCCGAGTGGGATGATAGAGGCATGAGACTTAATGGAGTTACTGACATGGAATTGAAGTTTGGGATTCTTGTGATAGCTCACAATATATATTTTTCTAGCAGAACAAATAGTGTACCCTGTGAAGCTATGTACCTAGCATACAAGATGGTAAAGAATAATTTGGTATTTGACCTAACCAATTTGCAGCTCATCCAACTAAGCAAGAATATGGAAAGCATCTAGGCATCTAAGACAAATCCATGTAAGTTCAGTTCTCTTCTGGTGGGCATATTCTTTTATGTTCAGAAATTCTTTCCTGCCAAGAGCACAATAGTATGGAAGAAGGACAGACCTATTATCCATCAGATAAATGAATTCATAGCTGAATTAGGAGATAATTTTGAGAACATCATGGATGGATATTTTGAGAATTTTAGACAGAAAACGCAGAGTAGATACAAGATTCATAAACAACTAGTTGAGGATTTTAATGATAATATTTGTTTCCTAGTTGACTATGATAAGGTATACATTCAGGAAGTCAAGCCTAGGGTTGTATGGGTGAAACCTCTTGCATATGAGGTTAACATAGATGAGACTAAGAACATCATTGAAGCTCTTATGAATGAGCTTGTCAATCCTAAGGCACCATACTTAGGTACCTATGAAGAAGCAAAAAGAAGGATATCTATAGAGATATAGATTCCTAAGATTCTAAAAAGAGGAAAGAAAAGGATGGAACAGTTTGGAAAGAAGTATGGAAAGACTTCTCCTTCTATCTCAATAAGCCAAGGAGATGAAATCAAGATAGAAGATGACATATCTGAAAAGGAAAAGGAAGAGGTAGAAGTAGAGTCTCCTAAGAAGAAAAAGAGGCTATCTCTCAAGAGAACACCTAAGGCCCTTACATCTATCCTCACTACTAGAAAACCAAGGAGATCAAGAAGGAAACTTATATTGGGTAAAGATGATGATGATGAAGAAGTTGAAACAATTATCTTCAAGAAACCACTACCTACACTTGAGCAGAAGATTGAAGATCTGAAAGGAGGTAGTGGTATGAGTTCTCTTAAGTCATTGAATTATGCTTCAAGGACTAAGGAGGAACAAAAGAAGATTGAGGAAGCATCTATGGAGAAAATGGCTAAATGGAAATATGACCCTTTCAAGTTAAAGAGCCGTATGACTGAAGATTTGTTCAAAGCAGCATCTATTCCCCAGTTAAATGCAGTCCAAACTAAAAAAGACATAAGTGAACAAACCTTGAGGGAAGTCATGCCTGCTATGAAAAATAAAGAGATAAAAGAGGCAATGACCAAATATGAAAACAATCATACTGCCAGATTCACGACTTTCCAGATATTGAATAAAAATATAGAAGATGTAGTGCAGCATGCCACAACAGTGTGGAAATCTATATTTGAAGTGAAAGGAGATGATAAGGCAGAAGTATCGAGTTCAGATCCTCCTGAACAGACCAATGATGATACATTACCCGAGGTATAGACAATTGAAGAGTCTAATGCCAAGAAAATTGTAGTAGAAGTGATGGCATCCTTGCCCCAATCACCTATCCAAAATATATTATCTCCGATAAAGGATAAGGTTACATAATCCACATCTAAACTAATAGAGACCGAGCAACAAGCTCCACCTATTATTAGGCCACGCATAACCAGTTCACAGATGGACAAGGTAAATGTTTCTTCAACTAGTATTGATTCTTTAGTCAACCTTGATTCAACAATTGGTACAGTAAAGGTCAATGACCTAATTAAATTGAATACTGAGGTACAAGACGAGGATGGAAAAGGTAAGGAAATTGTTCCTTCACCTAATCCCAAGATCAAAGGTAAGGAGAAGGAAGTGAATACTGATGAGATTGATCTTGAAGAAGACATTGTGATTCCAAATTGGGATCTTTCCAACTTGTTCATAAAGCAAATGGATATACTTAGAGAGCTATGGAAGAAAAGAGCAATCCAAAAGAAGCTTTAAGAAGAGAAAAAGAGGAATAGAGTGCTTGAAGATATAAAAGGAATATTCCAAGATGCACTACAAATTGAAGCTAATGAGAATGACTCTGTTATGGACCAACTTGTTGACTTAGTCCATAAGTTTAATATAGACTTAAATGGTCAAGAGAAACTACTTGATAAAGTAGAAAGAAAGTTTGAAAACAAGGTTCTAGAGAATGTTGCAAAGAAGATTGCAATTGAACAGGTACAACTATCCAATGTTATTAGCACTCTAGAAACCACTGTGATCAATGTAGTAGCATTATTTGTAAAGTTGAGTGATACTTCTAACTTTACTGTGGAGATAAAGAATAAGTTAGTAAAAATTGATGCAGATCTAAAGGAAAGTGCAAAGCAGTTGGCACTTGATCCAAGCACAAGCTCAACACACTTTTTGAAGATCAAATATTTGACTGATCTACAACTTGAGTTACTGAGAGAACAAGAAAGGAATAGAGAGTCTCTTATAGCCATCCAGATCCAACTCCTACCACACATGGATGCAATGCAGAAATGCATCACACATGTCGTGACACTCATTAATGACAATAATTTCTCAGTTGCAGAACTTATGATAGAGTTTTCAGTCGAGCTACAGATAGAATTGCACATCATGAAGGTGCTATAGGATAATTGGGACAACACTCTATCTCAAATTTTGAAGGTACATTGTGAATTCCAATCCTACTTTGGAATTACCTTATAGATATATTTTGGCATTTGTGTCAAAAACAAGGGGGAAAATTCATTTTATATACATTGAGGAAATACATGTACAGTTGAGTAAAGAAGATATACGTTACATAAACAATTTTGAAAAAAAAATAGAGTCAGTTGGACCCAAGCAGCAGAGTAGGTGTCAAAACCTGAGTAGATGGTAAGGGGGAGTTTTGACCTATCAGATTCAGAGTTCAATGATAAGTGTTTTTGTCACTAAATCCAAAGGGGGAGATTATAGACCTTATGGAAATACATGTTGTCAATTAGTGTCAAAACACTTAGTCATTCAGTATTGCCCAAGTGACCAGCATCGCCCGAGTGATCAGTATTTCCTGAGTGATCAGTATTGCCCGAGTGACCAACATCACCCAAGTGATCAGTATTGCCCGAGTAACTAACATCACCTGAGTGATCAGTGTGACCCGAGTGATTAGCATATTGCCCGAGTATCATTTTATCACCCGAGTAGACTTTTGGACCCGAGTGACAGTATTGGGCCGACTTTGCATATATTGTTTAATATCATTATGTATAATGGAAGCTGACTTATGAAGTCATTTGTTTTGGATAAGATATATATGTAAGATATTTTAATTATCCAAAATGTGTATGTGAACAAGTGTATATGCGAATATGAAATGGAATATTGATTAGAAGATTGCAAAAGTATAAAAGTACAACAGAGACTCATCCATCACAGTTAGGTGATTAGTTATAAATCAAAGGATCTTATTCAAAAAATCAAAGTTGTATAAGCAGTTCATCTACCAGTTATTTATAACAGGTGGATCAACAAAATCCTCTAACTAGGTGGACCTAACAGTCCTTTGTAAATCTCCTAATAGAGTTGTATTACTTTATTGTATTGTATAAAATCCTTTCATAAGGTGGACCTAACAGTCCTTATTGCTCCTAACAGGGTAGACCATCATAAGTGGTCAATGTAAGCTCTAATAGGATAAATTTATACTATAGTACTAAATCTTGTGGGTACCATCCCCACCCCAGTTTTACTTTCTATTCGGAAGGTTTATGGGTAACCAAATACTCTGTCATGTGTTATGAATGATTATTTCTTTTCTATGCATGCAATCAGATTAGATAATCTAATTAAGGTTAAAGAAGAATAAGTTTTATTGGTTCCTGACTCACCCCCCTCTCAGTCACATTGCATGTTATATATTTCGAATAGATACATGCTTTACTTCAATAG
This sequence comes from Thuja plicata, assembly GCA_018584345.1. Taxonomy (NCBI): domain Eukaryota; kingdom Viridiplantae; phylum Streptophyta; class Pinopsida; order Cupressales; family Cupressaceae; genus Thuja; species Thuja plicata. The sequence goes on from MU226296.1 coordinate 2,365,367, forward strand.
AATTCCCCGATGAAAACATTCTAGCTATTAAATAGGATGATGTTTGGGAATTATATTTTGATAGATCTAGATGTAAGACTAGTTCTGGTGTGGGCATTATCTTGATCCCTTCTACAAAAAAAATGATCCCTATGTCATATAAATTGACTTTTCCTTGTACTAACAATATTGTGGATTATGAAGCTCTTATTGTTGGCTTATGAGCAGCTTCATCCCTTAACATTAAAAACTTGGAAATTTATGGAGATTCACAATTGATTGTGGAACAGATTAAAGGAGGTTATCAAACTAATAATGATAAGATGACACAATATAGAGATTTGTCTCTTGATGTTCTTTCACAATTCTCTTCTTATACGATTCAAACTTTACCTAGGAAAGATAATCAATATGCGAACGCCATGGCAAGTGCAACTTCTTTGGTTTGTCTTGAGAATAAAGCTAAAGACTTTCAATTTACTATACATACTCTTAAAAACCCTAAAATTTCCAATAAGGTTACCTCTGATTGTTTCAATTTGCATTTGGATGAATGGTATTCTCATATCTTTCATTTTTTGAAAGATGGTACTTTTCCTAAATCGACAACAAGGAACATGCGTAATCGTATTAGGAAGCTTGCAACACATTATATTATTTTAGGAGATACACTTTATAAATGCTCTTATAATGGTTTGTTGTTAAGATGTCTTAGTAGAACCGAAATTCTGATAGCTTTGGCGGAAGCTCATTCTGGTTCTTGTGGGGGACGTTTTGGTGGAAAATATTTAGTCAATAAACTTCTTAGAATGAGATATTATTGGAAAACAATGGAACAAGATTCTTTCATTTTTGTTAAGAAGTGTCCTCAATGTCAACAACATAGTAGTTTGATTCATGCTCATGCTTGTGAGCTTTGCAATCAAGTTGCTCCATGACCTTTTAGTATTTGGGGTTTTGATCTTATTGGAAAAATCTCACCAGCTTCTTCTCAAGAACATACGTACATCCTGACAGCGACAGATTACTTTACAAAGTGGGTGGAAGTTGTCTCTCTTTGTTCAACTACTGCGGATGTTATTTGTGATTTCATTCTTAACAATATTATAAAACAATTTGGTATTCCTTCGACGTTAATTTTGGATAATGGTACCTCTTTCAAGAATAAAGAAGTCACAAAATTCTTGCAGAAATATCAAATTCAACATAGATTTTTGACTCCTTGTTATCCTCAATCTAATGGTCAAGTTGAGGCATCAAATAAAGTTATTGAACAAATTCTGAGAAAAATAGTTAATAAGCATGCGAAAGATTGGCATACCCAACTTACCTATGCTTTATGGGCTTATAGGACTAGTATTCATACTGCCACATGTACTTCTCCTTATAATCTTGTCTATGGTACTGATGCTATTATGCCTTTGGAATTGGAAATAACTTCTTTACGTGTTTCATTTCATGGGATAATTTACAAAGAAACATTTTGAGAACAACGATTACAAGAATTAGAAATGTTGGATGAACAACGAATAAATGCTTTGGAACATATAAAGGCTTATAAAAAATCACTTCAGAAGAAGTATAATCATAAGGTAATTGAACAATCATTCTCAGTGGGTGATTTAGTGCTATATGATAATCAAAGAAATGTGCATGCTTTACCTGGTGAAAAAGGAAAGTTTAGCCCTAATTGGCTTGAACCTTTTGTTGTAATTGAGGACTTTGGTTCAGGTGCTTACAAAATTGCTGATATGGATGGTGTGCCTTTTAAGGAACCTATCAAAATTATGCATCTAAAATGTTATTATCCCTAGTACATCATTCTTTCCTTTTGTATTTATGTATTCCTTATAAAATAGTTATGTTTGTTTTATAGGTTATGTGATTTTAGCAAATTATATTTGAATACATTCATACACGTTCTTTCTTTCTCTTAAGTTTTATGTTATTGGTGAAAATATAGTAATCAATCACAGAACTAACTAGCAAAGAGAGTTTCTCATCTATATATAATTTTTGAGTTTGATACATATGTGGCACAATGCCCTATCTATCACTCTCTCTATCCCTATGCTCTAGTGGTCGATGACTCCCAGATCTCTCTAATCTATGATATGACGATGAAGATCTTTGTATAATATTCTGTGAGTTGCTCCTCAATATCCTAAGATCATATGCATGCTCCTGTGATCTTTGTAGGTTAGCCATTAGCCTCTCCTCTCTCTTTTTATACATAACCTCAGCTCTCGCTAGACACAAACAAAGATGTTTGCACGCCTACCGGGATCTCTGTGACCAATGGGGAACTCTCACTCACTAGCTAGTAGTCGGTAGGATAGGCATGTATCGTTCAAGACCTTAGATACAAATCTCATCCACTCCGCTATGCTAGATTCATAATTAAAAATATATATATTTATCTTTTAGTACTTTTTCTTCAAAAATTAAGTTAAATATTTAAATAAAATACATGTTTTATACCCAGATCTCCCTCCTGGGTATCACTGAAGGGTTTGGATGGTGGGGGAATAGAGTGAATACTCACTCCATACTCATTATGTCAAGTTATCAGAGGTGGTGTCTCTATATGGGTGCATGGAGGTCATCGTGATCTCAATGGTGTTGCATGAACAACATGCTCATCTACACCGGTACTATCAGCTGGGGGCATCATGTCTGCTCGACATCCTAATTTCTCCTAAACTCTAAAAATGGTAAGAATGAGGAGGTATGTTCTCTCTTCCCTTATTTATAGATAAAAAATAGGTTTTTTTGTTAGGGTTTATTTAGGTTAAATTCAAATTTCCCTGCATATGCTTTTAGATAGACATTCACTCTTTTCATCATAACTTGAGTTCTGTAGCTCCGTTTCCAGTGTCATCTATGGTGTTAGAATTATGATTTAGATAAATAATTAATTGAATCAGTTTAGGAAGGTTAGGAATCCTTATAAATAGTTTAGGAAAGGATTTCCAACAAATTTCATATCTACTGTATAGGGCTATCCTTATCACCTTGTTTCACCTTTCAGAAGTAGTAAGCCGAAATAGGGGGGAATAAGGGGATCTATGCACTTATAATTTTCATATTAGTAAGTATTAGGTGATCTATGGATTTTAATTAACCTTGTGTCCTGCAGGTTGCAGGTACTAACGGTTTCTTGCAGGATCTATACATTGAGGACTTGGCTATATCCTTTTTATTTATTATGTTGTTTTCTTACTTTAGCTTGCATATTCACGTAGTGTCATATCTAAGATAAAGTGGGGGATAAATGTATCATCTTAAAATGGAACCACTTCCATCTTGGTAGGTTTAGCACCCTAATTTATTACTTTTACATAATAGATTTGCATTTAGGATGCATCTGCACTTGGTAATTCTTCATTTCTAGGTGAAATTAGGGTTAGGATCATGAGGATTCTCCTTGATTTCCTTCTACATGTCTCTATTTTCTAGGTAAGACCTATATAATGGTACTCCTAACCTTCATCACATTTCTTCTGGGCCCCTGTGCCCTTTTCCAGGACTCTGTTATGTTTTCCCATCATCCTAGGTCTCTGGCCGACCTAGAATCTTCACCGACACTAAATGTTGACCAGCATGAAACCTCAGGTCAGGGTCAAGGTCAACCCTAACCTAGGTCAGGGTTGACCTTGACCTTGACCTTTGTCAGGTTTTGGTTCCCACTTCCAAATTTGGATCATAGCGGGGCCCTAAATTCAAAAATTGGCCCCCAGATACAAATGCGGGAAGGTTTTTATTCAAAATTTAATCAATGAAATCCCTCCTTAGTTGGTTATTGTTATTGGAACATAATTCAAGGTGAAATTTGAATTAAAGGCCCTCACATTTCCCTAGGAGGCTTGCCTTAAGATCTCTATATAAGCACTCTCTTTTGCCTTCATTTAGGGGGACATGAGATGATAAGAACATGAGATCATGACATGATGATATGAGGAGGACATGAGATGATGATGCCTTGATGAAAGAAAGTATTTTGTGGACTATTTATTTTGGAAATTCATTGGAGAAAGAAAGATTTCTTCAATCCTTCCTTCTTCTTTGATCTACTATTTTTAACATTCAAGCATTCAAAAGATACAATCATGGCGTAGCAACTACGGATTGTAAATTTTGTAGGATTACTTTAGCCTTGGAGGCTTGGTATGCTTTCTTTATCATATTAAAATATATTAATTTCTCTCTCATTTTACTTCATGCTAGGTTTTTGATCTAGAGGATTAGATCTTGGCATTGCATACTCAAAGCTCTTCCTACGAGAAACACACACATATTCTATTACATCCGGTTATTTGTGGAGGTGGAAATCACCAAAATGGGGGTTTGACTAAGGAAAAACCCTATATAGCCACCCCAAAACATAATTTTCAGATATCTATAGTCATTGTTTTGGGAGTTACATAGCAGATTTGGATACCCTTTTTGGCAAAATTTTAGGATCCGCAAATAGATCTTCTATCAGAGCAGTGCAGGTCAAGGTCGACTTGGCTCAGAAAAGAAAAAGATTTCTGGGTTTTCTCTGTCTCTGTGTTTGCATTCCATATCCGATTGCAAATTTTCCAAAAACTCAGTACAGACACGAGAAAATAAGTATTTCCAGATCTGCTATGTTATGAGGTATGTAGTTCATTTCATTATTCTTTGCAAACATATCCAGATTTATATTCCTTATCATTAGAATTTAATGTATGTGGTAAATAGTGGTATAGGGTCTCTTTTATGTGCAACCCCCATTTCTCTAAACCCTATCCACATATTTTTCACCTTACACCTTCACAAAGGATCCCAATTTACTTTATTATCGTTATTCTACAGTTTTGCATTCAAATGTTTTAGCATTCTTAGCTTTTATTTATGCATTTAGAGTATTATTAATTGTTTAGTTTATTTTCAATTTGATAACTTAGCACACATTTCTATTTGGTTTTTAAAACAAATTTACACATTTATTTTGGTGCTTAAAATCAACCTAAATAGTTTTGGCTTAACCACAAACAATCTTGCATTTGCATACTAGATCAATCATATAGCTCTTTTAAAATCCTTCATTTAGAATAGGTGTAGTCACTAAGTTTTGCAATGACCTAAGAGCAAAAATCATACTCCTGCCTACTAGAAGGCAATAGATTGATTTAGATTAGTCATCTTTTATTGCATTTGGTTTTGTTAAAGTAGATTAATCAAGTAAGGATCTATTGAAGTGTGTGTTTGCAACTTGCATGTACTTGTACACTTTTAACACGCACATTTATGGTGCCCACCATGGGGCAGAAAATCAATTTCTGATTCCACGTGTTTCTATTTTTTTTAGAGTTTCATATTTTTTGTTTTGTACACTCTGTCGTACACTCAGTTTGGATTTTTGGTTGATAGTTTAGATAATCTGCTCTAGTTTTTGGCAGAACAACAAGCTTTTTTTACTATTTTTTTTTCTTTTCCAGCTTTTAAATTTAAAATATAACATTTAAGTATAAGTGACATATAACCTTTCTTATACTTTAAGTAATATTTTAAATATATACTTTTAGGATGTTTGAGAGTGGTTTCAGATCTCCAGGAGTTATAATGCAAATTATAGATTTTGAGAGATTTAAAAATAAAATAGACTTAGCCAAATTTCAGGATTCAACAAGTTCAAAAATAACAAGCTCTCTTGATTTTCTAACGTTAACAAGTTTTCTTGATTGCTATTTTTTTGGTTGTTTTTCCTAATTTAAAGCTTAACTATGGTTTGTAGGACAATTGAAAAAAGAAGACTAAAACATAAACTACTGACGAATTGTCTTGTAGGTTTCTGTGTTCGTAGACTAACCAAAATTTTGTTTGTTTTCTTATTTTTATTAACCAGGAACCCACATGCAAGACATTTGAAAATGAACTTCTATTTGGTGTTATAAGAATGGTAATAGTGTCAGGAGATTATGCTCTCGCCCTTTTAGGGATGATCAGAAATCCAAAAACATTATTGTCATTTGTCATTTGAGATCTGCAACTTTAGAGGGTTTGTCCAAGTGGGAAAAAGTACTCACCCTTAGAGAATGACCCAAGTTAGAATGAGCTAATGCCTAGCTACTCTAACTCACTATAAAAAATGCTTCCTCGAGACTAAAGCCTCAGAAGATAAGTGGCATTTGAGATTATACTCAATTCTCGCCTAACATATAGTAGGGCCTACGACTTTCAATAATTTATCATGAATACTGGTGCTAAGGTGCTTTGTGGGGTTAGTAGCCTCAATCATGCTTGTGCGGACATAGAGGATACACTTAAACATAGATCCTTACTAAACACCTTTTTAGAGTAGTAGCAAAAATCCTTTCTACTTGTTGATATGGGCATTGTGAGATGTGCATGCCTAAGAAACCTCTCATGTACCCCTCTTGTTGAGACAGTAAATTTATCAAGATCCTCAGATCTTGAGAAATTTGAAGCTTGGTAGACCTGAGAAGTGTGTGTCGTGGAGGGGAGCTAGTGCTTTCAAGCTTCTAACTGTCTGTATTGAATATGTATTTTACTGTAAGAGGATTCAAACAAGTATTGTCTTTGCCAACCAAACAAGATTAGAAGTTTGATTTCTATGGTTGCTACTTTATCATAATGTGTTTAAAGTGTTTGCAAAAATTGGAACATCAACATTCAAAACTAAAAATTGCAAAACAAACACTATAACTTAAAACACTTCAACTTGGGTTTCGTCATACACTGGGTATTTATCTTGATTCTGTACTATATTTTAGTGAGTTCATACTACCTTTTGATTATTCTGACTTTGTTGTCATGAAACCTTGATACTATCCTACTAGTCCATAGATCAGTCCATAGCTATTCAGTTGTTGTTTTTCCACAGTATCCTTATTTTGAGTTGTGAAAGAAGATTGGACATATATTGTTGTCATCTTCATTTGATCTTGGACTTATTTGACATGTTAGTTTTACTCCAGCACTGGTTATGTGAATTGACTGGTTAATGTCTGTATGGACTAGGAGTTCTTTTAACATACCCTATAAAGAAGAAGGGCAATGTCTGTAGTTTAAGGAAAATCCTTTGTTTGAGGAACAACTAAACACTACACACTAATCAATCCCTCCCTGTGACGGACTACTAGAACCAATAATGCTTGGGGAAATTAATCATGATACTAAAATCCACCCCAATTTTAATGACCCCGAAGATCTTGAGGAAGAAGTTAACAAATGTCTACAAGACCAAGCATTCCTCAAGGTGATGAAGGTTATCATGAATAGAGATAAAGATAAATACTTCTTAGAACTAGCTCAACAAAGAGCCCAAATTCCCTCTCATTATAGAGCAGAAGATATCGTTGCTAGAGAGGAGGAAAATCCTATGACACTTTTGACCAAATGAATCTAAGCTCTGCAAATAGAGATGCAAGCAATGAAATAGGAATAGGAGAAACCGACGACAAAATTCTCTATGGACACCATTTGTCCATTTCCTTTCAAAAAAGACCTATACTTACCTCCATTTCTACATGGAGTAGAAATTCCTAGATTTGACAAGTATAGTGGTCATTCTTATCCACAAGATCACGTTCAGGAATTTAGTGCCCTATGTACAGAGTTTATGCACGAGTAGACGTATCTCATGCGTCTCTTTCCCTGAAGTTTAGGTGGTCAAGCTATGGAGTGATTTTCAAAGTTGCCCACTGGAATAATTTTTTTTGATAAAATGATGAATCTATTTCTACAACAGTATTCATATAATATACAACATCTTGTATCTATGATCAAACTATGCAATATTCAACAACAAATGGGAGAATCATTCTTGACTTTTCTTTAGCGATGGACAAGAGTATATCCATGACTCATTCCCGAGTCTAAAAAGATGGATATATTTACCAACACGCTACTCAAACAGTAAAATTATCCCCTCAACATGCAAGATCTCTCCACTTTTGATCAACTTGTGAAGAATGCATTGAGGATTGAAACCATGCTTGTCAAGAAGGGTGAGATTGCCCTTTCAAAAGAAACCAAATTTAATTCTAGATCCAAAGATAAAAGTAAATATTGGAATAAAAAAAAGAATGTGGTGAATGATGGAGTAGTCAATCATGTTGATCCTCAACCCAAACAACCTCAAACTTTTCAATCCATTGCTACTTGTACACCCTGAACTCATTGCTTGGGCTTGCAAGCACAACCTATAAAACTTCCTACATTCCCCAATGAGTACGCTCTATCCTGCTACCTAAACATTATTAAACAAATAACTTATTCCACCAATGAAGCTAGCATGAATATGACTAAAGTAGATATCAAGTACCTCAGTTAAAAAATTAAAGCAAAAAAGAATAAAAGTTCCTAAGGTGAAAACCACATTGTGGCGGTTTCAAAACAAAAAATAGTAAAAAGAAAATACGTATCCGATGGTGAAAACCTCTATGAGGCACCAAAGGATGAGGTACTTGATATCCTACCTAGTCACTTCCATGAACGGTCATTAGTATTGATTAAACCAACATAGCTTGTGAATATTGGGATAGTAGAGCATCCACACATCATTCATGTAGCACAGTCATTATCAACATAAGAGCTCAAAGAATTCACTAAGTTCTTTAAAGAGAAAAAAATAAACTTTGCATGGAGTTACTCAGACATGCCTGGTTTGGGTCTAGATCTAATCATGCACCATATTTTTATTGCACCAGGTGTCAAACCAGTGAAACAGAAGCTCCGAAAAATGCACCCACATGTTGCTTTGTTGATAAAGGCAGAACTGGAAAATCTAATCAAAGTTGGGTTGATTAGAGATATTGATTATGAAAAGTGGATTTCAAATATTTTACCCACATCACATTTTAGCAAGTCTTGAGGACATAGAACAGAGTAGCTGATGCAATGGATACACTAGCATCCTCACAACCACAAGAGGAAGACTTCCGCTTTGAGTTCCTAGTGGAAGAACTTCATTTCCATGCTTACAGCTCCCCTGACTCCCACATGGTCTACACTATCATAGGATAGGATTCATCCTGATACAAACATGTCTACACCAACTTGCGCCATCAGGTCATCCCTGATGCGCTTACCCACAATGAACAATGACACCTTATCTGTAATGCCTCACGGTATGTTCTCATAGCTAATGATCTTTATAGATGAGGACTAGATGATACATTTTTTAGGTGTCTAGAAAAAGAGGAGTCTAAACATGCATTAGATGAGGTTCACTATTGTATTTGTGGTTCTCACTCTAATGGTGTGACTCTGGCTCAAAAACTGCTGAGAGTGGGTTACTACTGGCCAAACATGGAAAAAGAAGTAGTGAGATTTTAAAAGATGTGTAAGAAATGCCAACTACATGGAAATATCATACATGCTTTATCACACACTGGCCCTTCCAATAGTGGGCATTCGACCTCATCGATCAGATACACCCATCTTCTTCAAATGGGCATAAATTCATCATCATCGCCACTGATTATTTCACAAAGTGGGTGGATGCGGTCCCACTAATCAAAGATATTGGCCAACAAGTGGCCTTATTCACTCTAAATTACATTATTTGTAGATATGACATTCCTTTCACCATTATAACTGAAAATGGAGTACAATTTTAAAACACCAATATCGAAGAACTCTGTGAGAAGTTAGAGATTAAACAACACTGATATTCCATTTACTATCCACAAGGTAATGGATAAGTTGAGGCCTCTAATAAAAATTTACTAAAAACTTTACACCATACTGTGAACAAATTTGGATGGGATTGGGACTTGCAGATGAATCCTACACTATGGGCATATAGAATGAGTATCAGAACACCTACTGGGGCAACCCCCTTTTCTCTTGTCTATGGAGAAGAAGTAGTATTACCCATAGAAGTAGAACTCCTATCTCTAAGGGTTTCTCTATAAAGACTAATCACAAATGAAGAACACGAGGCCTCAAGGCTACAAAAACTAGAACAATTGGATGAGCATTGGTAGGTGGAATTCAATCACCTCAGAGCTTATCAGAAAAGAATGCCTAGAGGGTATAATAAAAAGGTCAAACCAAGAGAACTTCAGGTGGGTGACCTAGTGTTGAGAGAGAATCCCCGTAATCAGTCACATAGAAAAAAAAGGGGAAATTTGAACCCAACTGGCTGGGTCCTTATATCTTAATTACAACATTCAACTTTTGAGCCTATTGACTCTACACACCTGAAGAACACCTCCGGGATCCCATCGACACTCTCCATCTGAAGAAGTTCTACACCTAAGACATTCTCGATGACTAGTACAATGTACATATTTATGATCCTGGAAAAAGACTAAAATTTGGAAAATTCCTAAAAAAGGTGATCATCTTGGTGAAAAGCTGGTAAACAAGTACCTTGATGAATCAGCCAAAAAAATCAAAAAGAGAAAAAAAAAATCAAAAAATGGAAAAATATGAAATTTTTTTTGGAAAAAGAGGAAAAAGTGCCTTGGTGAAAACCTAGTAAATAGGCACCATGTTAGCAAAAATAAAATCTCTGCCAAGTAGGTGAAAACCTGGTAAACATGCACCTCTTGTACTTAGTGCTCTATCTATCAATGCTTAGTCTTGTCAATCCTTTACTTCAATTTGTACATTAGCTTTCAGTCACTTTCCTGACACTTTGGTTCTTCTGAGAACCCTCCTGGGTTGAAATTGATCCAGAGTCATGGTCTGGGGGCAATCGAATCGGCTTTGTCCAAGCAGTATGAGGCAAGTTAGTCCTCTTTTGTTGGAAATCATCAGTAGGGGGCATGGCCCCCACATTTGACCAAATTAATCAGAGTCAGTTATCTTGCCATTTTTGTAGGACAATTCGCTACTGACACACTAGTATTTCTCAACACCCTAATCAATAGTGTTTCTTAACACTACCTATTTGGATACATCTATGTTTCTCAACACACATCAAATAATGAAAATGTAAACAACAGATCAATAACAATCAAACACATCACACTCACAAGCACAATGGTGTTTCTCAACACCTCATACATGTACACATCTGAAATCTTTGGAACTGGTTGAAGTATGTTGAACTTCTCTTTGTATGTTGTCTATTCTCATTGATTTTTGTTAATCTTTTCTTTGTCTATTGCTTGTTGGCATGGTCCCGATGATCCTACAGTGTCAAATAAACTAGTTGTATCTGATAAGAGCTCCTGCATTAGGGCGGAAAAGCCTCACATCCCTTGATCATGTTTACTTTCACGCCGATGTGAGGTTAGAACTATCTCCTTGACTATTATTGCTTTACTTGTTGACACAAGATCACACTCATGGTTATCTTGACTTTGAATGCCCGATACTGGTGTACTCTTACAATATTCACTGGAAATAATGTCCAGGTCATCTCAGCTTTTGTGCCCTAATACTTACGTTAGTTTCCCATACATTATTTGATGAAATTCATATTCATATTCTTATGGTCACAGGGGCACTAGTAAGGATTGTAGCGACTCCCATGTTCCCAAAACGCTCGATGATGAAAAATTTCAAGGCTAAAGTTCAGTGACTACACCTTAAGATTCATTCATGGTAGTTTTGCATTGCATGTGCATAGTGTTGAAATTTGCAAAATATCATTATCTCTCTCCAATGTGAAGGATCTAAGGGTCCAATCAATCAATCTTCATTTTGCCAAGTGTTTAGTTTTTTGTTGATTGACGTGAAAATGACACCCCTGGCTAATTTGGTCGTCTTGATTCCATTTTCAGGATCAAAATCGAAATCTAAAATTGTTTTACTTGTCATTTTTTAGGTTTGAATTTTTCAGTCAATTGCAGTTGTCCGCTTGCACAATAAGTCTGTTTGGACTCCAAACCAATGGAAATCTCTCATAATTTCTTCCGACCAATCCTCTTGTCATAATTTTTTGTCAAATCTGGTCAAACAGGACCTCCCATCAAGTGCAAATTCTCTCCTAATCTCTTGGGACCTCTTTCTAATCAAATCATCTTGTTCCTGCATCATGTTGTCAATCGAATTACTTCTGATAATTGGGGTACCTAGCCATATTTTAATTTCACTCCCGAGGGGGAAAGATCAGGACATCAAGAGTCTAGTGATCACCTCCTCAATTAAAATCCCATCGCTTGGGGCATCTCAGCTTCATCGCATCAAATCAAGTTGAGATCATCTTAAATCAAAGGCAATCTAATCAATGGTCTTATACAATGGTGAATACACTCGAAACTAGACAAGATTGGTATTATATGAGCTATTCATTATTGAAACCAGATACATTGATCAAATTGGCTTCATCGCTTCAAATCAAGTCAATTTTCTTGCTAATCAAATCTCTTAACGGTAATCAGTTTCATCACTTCAAACAAAACTGGTCATCGTTCAAACCAATCAAAATGTTTAAGATTTCTTGATAGATGTTCAGTTTCATCGCTTCAAATCAAATTGAGCATTATGTTTTATTTATTTTGATTGATCTTTGTCCAATCAAGCTCGGATTCGAGCTTCTTTGAAAGAATGGTTTCATCACTTCAAATCAAACTATCCTGAGTCTCATTGGTAGCAAGTCTTTGAATCAATACATTGATCACACATCAATTCAAAGAGGGGCAAATGTAATGACCTAAAAGTGGTCATCAAGACCCTAGACTCCTAATCTCAATTTCTTATCAAGAAACCCTAATCTTGATTATTCTAAGTCCTAAACCAAATAGGCAAGTCATCAATTTCAAGTTGATCTGACATGAACTCTAGGTCCTAATTAATCATCATACTGGATTAATTAATTAATTCCTAAAAATACATTGCATTGGCAAAAAAACCTTAGGTTAATTATTTAATTAATATTCTAATATATTGATTAAATAAATTACTAAATTGTCAATTAAAAGTAAAAAATAATTAAATTAATTAATAAAATCAAAATGTGCATTTAGAATCTTTTAAATTATTAAAAATGCATATCATGTCTTCAATTTTAGTTAACTGATTCTCAAATTAGAAACGAATCTATTTTATTTAGTTAACTCATTCTTGTCTATCTCTCACTTTGGAAATAATTTAGTTAACTGAAAATAGATTTTGCAAGTTTCCTAAATGATTGATCAGTTAGTTCAGTTAACTGACTCTCTCAACCAATCATTCTCTGTGCATGTGGATTGTGCTTCTTGAAATTGAATCATGTCCACTCTTTGGCTTTCAATATCAACTGTTGATTCGAGAGAGATTTCTATAAAAGAGAACCTCATTTCCTTCACAAAGTATCCCAATTTATTTTATTATCGTTATTCTATAGTTTTGCATTCAAGTGTTTTAGCATTTTTAGCTTTCATTTAAGCATTTAGAGCATTATTAATTGTTTAGTTTGTTTTCAATTTGATAACTTAGCACACATTTCTATTTGGGTTTTGAAATGAATTCACACATTTCTTTTGGTTCTTAAAATCAACCTAAATAGTTTTGGATTAACCACAAACAATCTTGCATTTGCATACTAGATCAATCATATAGCTCTTTTAAAATCCTTCGTTTAGAACAAGTGTAGTCGCTAAGTTTTGCAATGACTTGAGATAAAAGTCATACTCCCATTACTAGAAGGCAATAGATAAATTTAGATTAGTCATCTTTTATTGTATTTGGTTTTGTTAAAGTAGATTAATCAATTAAGGATCTATTGAAGTGTGTGTTTGCAGCTTGCAGGTACTTGTACACTTTTCACATGCACAATACCTTTTCAATCCGAACATACACTTGGCTCCATATCACATATCTCTATGTCCAATTTGAAATTTACTGACCATGCCTTTCCATTTTTGAATTTAATCAAGAAATTAAATTAGGTATTTTCCTTCTTGACCAATCAGCTTGCTCAAATCATCTTTACATGCTCATCTTGATGATATAACCATTAGACAATTGTTTATCCTTTGAAATATCTCATATTTTTTCTCAAAATGAATCGCAGTTGTAGGATTAGCATCTAGCAGCTTCAAGTAACCTCCAGAAAACAACTGAACACAAAAACAATCAAACACATAACCATAGTGATAGAATCATCTTATTCCTATTAATTGTTGTCTTAACAATTTCACTGTCTCACCGGTCATCACAACAAGTTAAGATTTTACATGTGGTATCCAAACATGTTTCCAAACACTTATATAGAAAAACTCCTTGAACATATTCCATTAGCATGATGTATTCCATGATCATCATCAACAACTCATAAAGTTAATAGTTGACATCAATAACAATACTATAACTGATCATTGCTCAACCATACCTGTCATGTCTCATCATCAAATAATGCTCTAAACCACTTTACCTTAGACATATGATCAACCACTTCCTTCACTTCATTGCTCTGCATCAGTTATGTCAACAATATGTATATACATATATATGTATGTATATATACATATATATATATATATATATAGATATACACACATGCGCGCACACACACACACATATAGATATATATATATATATATATACACATATACACATACACATATATGTATATATGTATATATATATGTATGTATATAGATATAGATACACACACACACACATATAGACATATACATATATACGTACGTG
>MU226296.1:2380153-2399731 GCA_018584345.1 Thuja plicata
TATACATATATGTATATATATATATGTATATATATATGTATATATATATATATATATATAATGCATCTCAACAAAGTAATAATTGAACTAAAATGAAACTTTTTTTTTCAAGTGCACTCCTAGAGCAATTGAATACATCATGCAATTCGGTAAAGAAAAACAAAAACTAAAGTCAATTCCCCCAAAAAAGGAGTGTCTACTAGGTCAATGCCAAGGTAAAGCCATAAAGACTTTACCTATGATGAAAGGCAAAAAAGGTGTGATGCATAAACGTAATCAACATATAAGAACATCGTATATCCAATCGCATTAAACCGATCAATACAAAAATGTTAATCCATAGATAACCATATTTGCACCCCCCAAAATAAAAATAAAAATAAAAATAAATAAATGGTGCATTGACAAACACAATTACATTGAATCATCTAATATCCGAGCAACTGGTTCACCTCTCATACCTACAAAAAATTATTACAATTGGGGGTAGTAACATTCTAACATCAAATTATCCTTACAATATTGCATGCACAACAATGAAATCATTGAAAACAAACATGAATTTGTAATGAAAATGACCCTTGAAATTCCCTATTACAAATTCATTCGAATGTGGAAAGTGAATGCATACATTTGTGATAGTTGATTTTCAAATTATAATATTAGTGAGAAACAATGAGTCATTTCATACTTGCATTTGCAATTGAAGTATGATTTCTAACTAGCATTACATCTCATCACCAAGATAAACATATTTGTTAGTATATGTATGTGAATACATACATATGCTCTCTCTCTCTCTCTCTCTCTCTCTCTCTCTCTCTCACACACACACACACACACACACACACACACACACACACACATTGTGTATGTGTATGTTTATGTGTATGTGTATGTCTATGTATGTGTGTGCATGATTGTATGTATATGTATCATCTTAAAATGGAAGCACTCCCATTTTGGTAGGTTTAGCACCCTTGTGTAGTACACTTGCATATTATATTTGCATTTAGGATGCATCTGCACTTGATTCTACATTTCTAGGTGAAACTAGGGTCAGGATCCTAAGGATCCTCCTTAATTTCCCTCTTTGTGGCTTTATTTTTAGGTAGAACCTATGTAATGGATCTCCTAATCTTCATCATACCTCCTTTATTATCTTTGTGCCTCTATCCAACACTCTTGTGTGTTTTCTCACCTTGTTAGGTCCTCGACTAACCTGGGAATCCTGCAGATTTCTCATGGTGACCTACCTGAAACCTCAGGTTAGGGTTGAAGTCGATTATGACCTAGGTCAAAGTCAAGGTCAACCTTGACCTAGGTCAAGGTCAAGGTCAAGGTCATCCTTGACCTAGGTCAAGGTTGAGGTTGACTTTGACCTCTGTCGGGTGTTGGTTCCCGCTTTCAGATCCAGAGCTTATCGGGGTTCTAAACTTAAAAATAGGTCCCCGGGTCCGGATGCAGAAGTGTTTTCTCTGATATTCAAATTAATACATCCCCTCCTTGGTTGGTGATTTTAATTAGACCATAATTCAAGTCAAAATTTGAATTTGGGTCCCTTGCGTTGCCCTAGGAGGTCTATATTGAGATCTCTATATAAGCACTCTCTTTTGCCTTCATTCTTTCATGAGAGAAAATCGTAAGATGATATGATGCAATTACGATCATGACATGATGATGATGCAAGAAAGAAAGATGATGATATAGAAGGACAAGATATGATGATTCCTTAATACATACAAGCATTTGGTGGACAAGCTATTGTGGATCTTCTTTGGAGCAAGAGAGAGTTCTTCCTTCCTTCCTTCTTGGATTCACCATTTTCAATATTCAAGCATTCAAAAGATACTATCAATTAGTAATAACTGAGAGGGGGGGGGGGGGGAATNATAACTGAGAGGGGGGGGGGGGTGAATTAGTGGCAACAAAAATTAATCCTTAAATCAACCCTTAAAACTTATAACCACAAATTATGACTCTAGTTATCTTCTGTCCTACAAGATGAATGCCTTGAAATACTTATATCAATTTACTACTTGTCAGATTGCTTTGTAAATCTCTCTTCTGTATGATTACCGATAAGCAGTTAACTATTTACCGAAACACAGTAAATATGCAGGGTATACTGATTAATCCACAATTGCATATGTGAAATGTAAAACAGTAAAGTAATAAAATATAAACACATAACACATGGATTTTTAACGTGGAAACCCTGTTAAGGGAAAAACCATTGGGACCGGTACCCCAAATTTTCCTCTTCTGAAGTGAACTTTGTTAGGAGCCAACCCTTTTAAAGGTTACAAACACACTGTTAGGTGTGACCTTGTTAGAGGATTTAAAAGATAGTTTGAAACCTAGTATATGGCATCTAATGCTACCATCATTGATCAAACACTCACTTGGCCTATCAATAGGTATCAGGCATATCCAATGCTACTTTCATGATCAAACTTTTTGATACTCCTTGGGATGTATCTCAATTGTAGAAGACTTTTAAGTCTTGCTCAGTTAAGAGACTTGATTCTTCAATGGTTAAAGTAAAACACTAATGATTTGTTCATACATACAACTCAATTGAAGATTTTCAAATCTATTGTAAGTCCATTACCTCTTTGATCAATGTAATCAATCTTATACCTTGCTCCACACTGTTCTGCTCGGTGATGCTATCTCACTATTTGTTGGTGTCTTCAGAATCTAGATCTTTCTCCAGCTTGTTGATCAAGACTGAATGAAGAATTTCTTCTCCTTCAAATTTTCTTTTGCATCTTTCCTCTTCTCTTCTTCACCCACACAATTCGTAAAGAATTGGGTTTATCTCTTTATAGACATGTTTAATCTTTTCTTGGCTTTCTTGATTCTTGGCATGATCCACAATTATCGTCAATAAGATTTAAAGAAAAATCCAATTTTATCTCACATACATCTTCTTGCCAACTAGAAAAGCATCTTTAAATCCATTACTTATCCTTGGCTTTATATGGTCGATTAAAACAATGATAAGTATCACTTAGGTCTATTTATAGCTCTTGACAGCTAAGCATTTTGTCATTTTCTGAACTCTCTATTCTGTCGATCAACACTTCAGTTAGCCATCAGTGACAACTGACTATTCCATCGGTGTGACTTTAGTTGTCATCAGGATCTCTGTCCTTGTCTTTTCTGTCAGGCAACACTGAAACTTTGTCCGTCAGTTTACACTGTGCTTTGCTCGTCGGTAATGCTGTACATTTTCTTGTCGGGTAACACTATGACTTTGTTTTTTAACTCTGACTGTCAGTGTGCACTCCATCGGTGTATATAGTCACTTAGTGAATAATTGACCTATATGCATTACTGATAGCATATCTTCTTACTCTTTGGTTCTTTGAAGTCTTTGGCAGTATTTCCATGACCATACAAATTATATCAAGTTGACATCAATGACAATACAATACATTAACTGATTTAATGCCTTGCATGATTATAAACTTAATATCTTCAAACATTCAATCAGTTACATGTCATCAATCTCTCCCTTTGGCATTGATGGCAACATACTAAATTATCATACTATACTATTACTAATACAATATGAAATATATAGTTTCATCAAGCTTTCCTAATGTAACTATTACAAATGTTTGGCTTTTGGTAAGCTCAAATAGCTTGGATTTGATTCTTGTAGCTTTCCTTATGTCTTCAATCCCTTCACTAGATGAATGTAGAATCTTTCTTTCTCTAATGTGATGTATTCTCCTTCTTGTGTCAAATTCTCTCCCTTTTACTGTTCTCCTTCCTTTGATGTCTTCTTCTCAACAATTCTCTTTCCTTTGTATGTACTCTCCCTTACTTGTTACTTCTCTCCCTCTGGATAAATGTGATGGATATAATCTTTTCCTTTATTAGTATGATAATGAGATATCTCTCTCGCTTGGATAGCAATGCCAAAGAAATATATCTCTTTCCCTTTGAGTATAATACATCTTTTCAAACAAATATTTGACAGAAATGTCAAACGGATCATTTCTATCCATAATATACTCCTTGAATTTCTCAATCCATCGGTAACAACTCTGGTTCTTAGAGTAGATAAATACATTGTTGCGTATAGATTTATCTTTGAAGTTCATCTCTCTGCTTGCATCAACATGAATGATATTATGATAATATCTAGACTGATGTAGCCTTCTAGTAATTTTACTGACCAGTAGACAAGGGTCTAACCCCTAGTCTCTTTCTCAAGTACTCAAATGCATCCTTGGGCAGTGGCTTGGTGAAGATATCGGCCAATTGTTCCTTTGATTGCACATACTCAAGTACCACCTCCTTTGCTTGAACTTTTTCTCTCAAATAATGATACTTGATGACAATATGCTTAGTTTTAGCATGCATGACTAGATTCTTGGAAATGTTTATTGCACTCGTATTGTCACAATAGATAATTACTGGTTCAAGAATTTTCATATGCATACCTTCCAGTAATTGTTTGATCCATGCAATATTTGAGAAGTTTGCACCAGCAACAACATACTCTTCTTCTGCAGTAGACTAAGAGATGCATCCTTGCTTCTTGTTGATCCATGTGACAAGTCTGTCACCCATAAAGAATGCTCCTCCAGTTGTGCTCTTATGGTCATCAATATTTCCAGCCCAATCAATGTTGGTAAAGACCTTAAGTTCAAATTTGCCTTCTCTTCTATACCATAAGCCATATTCCTTGGTGTTCTTTAGATATCTTAGAATTATTTTCACAACAGTCATATGTGATTCCCTAGGATTAGCAGAAAATCTTGCAACTATTCCTACTGCATGTGCAATATCTGGCCTAGTATGTACAAAATACATGAGTTGTCCAATCATAGATCTATACAAATTCTAATTTACCTGTGATGACTTGTCCTCCTTTGTCAATTTACATCCAGTTGCCATTGGTGTTCCAACTGGTTTGGACTCTTCCATCTTGAATATTTTTAGTACTTCTTTAATGTATTTGGATTGTGTAATGAAAATACCTTCATCTTGTTGCATGATCTGAAGACGAAGAAAGAACTTGATCTCTCCAAACATATACATCTCTAAATCTTTGTTCATTTCATTTGCAAATGGTTTGCATAGCATATCATTGCCTCCAAATATGATGTCATCAACAAATATCTCAATAATCAAAATGTTAACATCAATATCTTCCTTCAAATAAAGATTACTATTTTCATTATTCCTTACAAATCCAATACTAATAAGATAGGAATGAAGTCTTTCATACCAGGCTTAGGGTGCTTGTTTCAATCCATACAGGGCTTTGTGAAGTCTACATACCATATCCCTCTTGTCTGGATCAACAAACCCTTCTGGTTGTTCAATGTATACCTCTTCTTCAAGTATTCCATTTAGGAATGCAGAATTGACATCCATTTGATATACCTTGAATCCTTTATATGCAACATAAGAAAGCAATATTCTCACTCCTTCTAGCCTAGCAACGGGTGCAAAGGTTCCACCATAGTCAATCCCTTCTTCTTGTGCATACCCCTTGCATACTAGTCTTGCTTTATTTCTGGCGACTTCACCATTCTCATTCAGTTTATTCTTGAATATCCATTTTGTACCGATGACATTCTTATCATCTGGTCTCAATACAAGTGTCCATGTCTTGTTTTTCTCAATCTTCTCAATCTCCTCATTCATAGCACTAATCCATTCATCATTATCAAGTGCAGCATTGACAGATTTTGGCTCATAATCACAAATAAGATATCTTGTATTTAGAGATTTACTTCTGGTTCTCATACTAGCCTTCTTATCTCCAATGATCTAGTTCTATGGATGGTTCTTTCTGACATATCTTGCAAGTACAGGTTCAACTCTTTGTCTATCAGCTTGATCATCATTCTATCCTTCATTATGTTCTTCATCACTTTGTGCATCATTTTGAACAATATTCTGATCATCGGTATTTGCAGCCTGATGCTCGGGTGCAATGATATGTTGCTTGGGAGCTCTACATTGTTGGTCAGGTAGAGTGTCAGGTTCTTCATTGTAAATAAACCTATTGTAGTCCTCTAGTTCTTTTATGCTTTCCTTTTCATTCTTCTCTGCAAATCCATCTATCTTTATATTTTCACTTTCAACAATTTTGTTAGAGGCTTTATTTAGACATTTATAAGCCTTTCTCTTGGTGGAATACCCTAGGAAGATACCTTCATCACTCTTGGAGTAAAGATTTCCATTTCTATCATCTTTTAAGATATAACATTGACTACCAAATTTTTTGAAATAACTCACATTTGGTGTATTTCCATACCATAGCTCATAGGGTGTCTTCTTTGTGTCTTTCTTCAATCATACTTTGTTTAATGTGTAAACAACAGTATTGACAGCTTCCCTCCAGAAGATTTGGGTGATGCCTTTCTCTATCATCAGTGTCCTTGCACAGTCAACTATGGATCTGTTCCTCCTTTCAACAATTCCAGTTTGCTGTGGTGTTCTCAGTGCAGAGACCTATCTTTTGATTCCATGCTCATTACAAAAGTTAGTGAATTCATCTGAAATAAATTCCCCTCCTCTATCTGATCTTAAGCATTTCAATTCTTTACCAATTTGTTTCTCAACCATTTCCTTGTACCATTTAAACATCTTAAATGCTTTAGATTTATCTTTTAGAAACATGACTGTCATCATTCTAGAATAATCATCAACAAAGAGAATAAAATATCTATCTCCATAATAAATCTTTGTCCTCATAGGTCCACATAGGTTAGTATGGACTAATTCTAGAATGACATCAGATGTATGGGTCTTGCTTTTGAAACTAGACTTTGTCATCTTACCTTTTTGACAATTCTTACACATGATGCTGTTGGGTTTAACCATCATTGGTAGACCTCTTACATTTCTCTTTTTTCTAATCTTTATCATGTTGTCAAAGTTCACATGACACAATCTTTTGTGCCACAACCATATGACTTCATTTGTAGCAATCAAACAAGTGGTGTTAGTATCATTCATATAGAAAAGGTTACCTTTTGTCTGCTCACCGGTACCAATCAGATTTCCTGATTTGTTGAAGATCTTTGCCTTTTTATTTTTAAATGCTACTTTGTGACTTGAATTATTCAACTAAGAAACACTCAATATATTATAATTCAATCCATTTACCCAATAATCATTTTCACATTTTATCTGGTTATTCAACATTATGGTTCCTCTACCCTCAACTGGACAAGGTGTGTCATTACCCATTCTTATTGAACCACCTTTATAGTATTCAAAAGTCTCAAACTTTTGCTTGTCACCAGTCATATGGTGAGTGCAGCCACTATTTATGATCCAGACATCATTTTACTAACTTTAGATATGAGTTTAGTTTCTACATACCTTTCTTCATCATCATCTGAATCATCTTTTACTGCCACAAACACCATCTCGATGTCTTCCTCAGATTCGGTGTCAGTGTCATCATCTTTGCATTTTGCTAGGTAACTAGCCTTATTTCCTTTGTCCTTGTAGTCTTGGGTATCTCTTCTTTCTGATTGTTGGTAGCTTCTCTAATCACCTTTGTTAGACTTCTTATCAAATGATCAGTCATTATTTCTGTCATCTTTTCTTCTGTTAGGACATCTTTTAGCAAAGTGTCCAATCTCTTTACAATTAAAAAAAACAAGTGTTAATTTACCTTTGTATTTAAATTTGCCTCTCTGCATTCTTCTAGCCATAAGTGCTTCAATTTCATCAAGATCTTCTTCTTCACTTTCACTATCACTATCTTTTATCATAGTGTGTTTATGACTTGATTTACTTATTCTCATATAAGACTTGAATGCAGACTCTATGTTTGGTAAGACACTTATCAAAATTGTTCATCTCAAATGAAACCAGTCTTCCAATTAAACTGTCTAGAGTAACATTGCTATTTGCTACTGCTCTCATTTCTTGAATGACAGATACTCTAATAGCATAAGTAGGCAGTAAGGTTCTTAGAATTTCACTTACCACTATATCTTCTTCTAGTATACCTCCAACTCCTCAGATAGCATTGAATACCTCTTTGATTCTTGTGTTGTACTGTGTGATGTTTTCACCTTCTTTCATTTTGAGATCATCAAAATTTCCTCTAAGGCTTTCTGCCTTGGCTCTAAAAACATTATTGTCACCACCATGTACAAGCATCAATTTGTCCCACATCTGCTTTACAGTCTTGCAAGTTTTGACATCTTTAAACTCAGCATCGGAGAGTGAGGAAGCAAGCTCTAACATCATGCAATTGTGCTCATGCTTCTCTCTCATTTATTTAACTATTGGTGCTCCTGTGGGAAACACATATTCAGTATCTAAGTATTGAGTAACATCATTTCCAATGCCTGATAAGTGGAGTCTTATTATGCTCTGCCATGAAGAAAAAATATCTTTGTTCAACTTGGGCACATCTCGTTTGTTCATCTTGTGATATTTTTATTAGGTCTTGAAACCTTCCTTCTAAGCACACAAGCTCTTATACCAATTGTTATTAATAACTGAGAGGGGGGGGGTGAATCAGTGGCCTCAAAATTAAACCTTAAAACTTATAACCACAAATTATGCCTCTAGTTATCTTCTGTCCTACAAGATGAATGCCTCGAAATACTTATATCAATTTACTACTTGTCAGATTGCTTTGTAAATCTCTCTTCTATATGATTACCGATAAGCAGTTAACTATTTACTGAAACACAGTAATATGCAGAGTATACCGATCAATCCACAATTGCATATGTGAAATGTAAAATAGTAAAGTAATAACACATAAACACATAACACATGGATTTTTAATGTGGAAACCCTATTAAGGGAAAAACCACTGGGAGTGATACCCCAAATTTTCACTCTTCTGAAGTGAGCCCTTTTAGGAGCCAACCCTTTTAAAGGTTACAAACACACTGTTAGGTGTGACCTTGTTAGAGGATTTAAAAGATAGTTTGTCACCTAGTATTTGGAATCTAATGCTACCATCCTTGATCAAACACTCACTTGGCCTATCAATAGGTATCGGGCATATCCAATGCTACTTTCATGATCAAACTTTTTGATACTCCTTGGGATGTATCTCAATTGTAGAAGACTTTTGAGTCCTGCTTGGTTAAGAGACTTGATGCTTCAATGGTTAAACTGATACACTAATGATTTGTTCATACATACAACTCAATTGCAAATTTTTAGATCTATTGTAATTTCATTACCTCTATGATCAATGTAATCAATCTTATACCTTGCTCCACACTATTCTACTCGGTGATGCTATCTCACTGTTCGTTGATGTCTGCAGAATCTATCTCTTTCTGCAGCTTGTTGATCAGGGATGAATGAAGACTTTCTTCTCCTTCAGATTTTCTTTTGCATCTTTCCTCTTCTCTTCTTCACCCACACAATTCGTAAATAATTGGGTTTGTTTCTTTATAGACATGTTTAATCTTTTCTTGGCTTTCTTGATTCTTTGTGTGATCCACAATTCTCGCCAATAAGATTTAAAGCAAACTCCAGTTTTATCTCATAGAGATCTTCTTGCTAATTGGAAAAAGCAACTTTAAATCCATTACTTATCCTCGACTTTATCTAGTCGATTAAAACAATGATAAGTATCACTTAAGTCTATTCATAGCTCTTAACAACTAAGCATTTTGTCATTTTCTAAACTCTCTGTTATGTTGGTCAACACTTTAGTTAGTCATCGGTGACAACTGACTGTTCTGTTGGTGTGAATTCAGTTGTCATCGGGATCTTCGTCCTTGTCTTTTCCGTCGGGCAACACTGAAACTTTATCTGTCGGTTTACACTGTGCTTTACTCATCGGGAATGCTGTGCATTTTCTCTTCGGGTAACACTGTGACTTTGCTTTTTAACTCTGACCGTCGGTGTATATATTCACTTAGTGAATACTTGACTTATATGAATTACTGATAACATAACTTCTTACTCTTTGGTTCTTTGAAGTCTTTGGTAGTATTTCCATGACCATATAGATTATATCAAGTTGACATCAATGACAATACTACATTAACTGATTTAATGCCTTGCATGATTATCAACTTAATGTCTTCAAAAATTCAATCAGTTACATGTCATCACTATAATGGGGTAGAAACTACAGATTGTGATTTTGGTAGGAATACTTTAGCCTTGGGGGCTTGGTATGCTTTCTTTATCATATTCAAATCGATGCATTGCTTTCTCATTTTCAATTCATGTTAGGGTTTTAATCTAGAGGATTAGATATTGACATTACACATTCAAAGCTCTTTCTACGAGCGACACACACACATACATTCTACTATATTTGGCTATTCATGGAGGTCGAGACCACCAAAATGGGGGTTTGACTAAGGCAAAACCCTATATAGCCACCCCAAAACCCCCTTTTTAGATATTTGTAGGTGTTGTTTCGGGAGTTGTAGGATCAGGACAACGAGTTGGAGTGTAGATTCAAATACACTTTTCCGCAAACTATTGGGATCTGAAAACAAATTTTCTGTCAGAGATTTTGGAGGTCGATTCTGTCCTAGGTCAGAATCATAAATTCTGGGTCAATGGTGACATTGACTTGAGGGTCAAAATTGGAACTATGTCAGATCAGAAATAGATTTTTGGGTTTTGTCTGTCTCTGCATTTTTGTTCCAGATCCAACCTCAAATTTTCCAGAAACTCAACACAGGCATCATAAAAAGGGTATTTCCAAATCTGCTACGATGTGAGGTAGGTATTTTACTCCATTATTCTTTGCAAGTATTTTGAAGCTTTACATTCCTTATCATAACAATTAAATGTAAATGATTGAATATGGCATAGGGTCTCTTTCATATGCAAATCTCCATTGTGCAAATCCTATTTCGAAGACCATCCAAATCTACCCTTAACATTTTGGTGAACTCACGATAGACAACTCTTCTTTTTGGTGTTAGATTTACATTTTATATTAGATCTTGCATGAACATAGAAGTAGATTTATTTTATGATCTTACATTTATATTTCAAAAATATATAAAAATCATAAAATTTCTTTAAAAAAAACACAAAAATATTTACATGCTTGTCATTTTATTTTTGTGATCAACATTAATGACTTTTGTTTTGAATACTTTGATGAGGATTTTATTGTACAAGAGAATAGATCCCTTAATGAGGTACATGGAAGTGAGAATAAAAATGGTTCGAATGAGATCTCCATGGATCCTATTCCTATTTCATCCTCCTCCACAACTTCTCCAATTGACCTTTACCATAGGGTGTGTGCATGGTTACCTTTATGTTCCACTATTTGCAACATTGAGGCACCTAGAATGTTATTCCCTAAACCATTGATGATGGTAAAAGGATGTCCTCAAATAAATTTTAAGGGTAAACCTAAAGAGCCTTTGGATTTCTTTGATAACACAGATTCTATTTCACATGCTTATCACACATAGAATAATCCTCAACCGACTGTTCCATATTTTTTACCTCCTCAACCCATGCTTCCTCAAGCACCTAGGTTACCTTCTTCCTATAAGGAGTATGACTTAGTTGAGCAATTACATGCTACTCTAGCTAAGATATCTTTATGGGAATTACTTCAAACTTATCCTACATATCATGAGGCGTTGAAAAAAGCTTTATCTACTCTTCCTGCTCCGCCTCCTAATCAAGAGAATATTAATTCATTTTTGGAGTGCATGCATACTATGCCTTCTGTACCTCCTATTGTATTCACCGATGATGATTTACCTTATGTTGAGGTGCAGAATCAATATGATGCTCTTATGGTTGTTGTTTCTATCAATCAGAGTATCATTTGTAGAACATCAATTGACAATGGATCTAGGATTAATGTTTGTAGCATGGATATGCTTAACTAAATTAAGGTTGATCTTACAACTATTCAACCAGATAATATCCCTATTCATGGATTTGATAACATCGCAAAGAAAACTTTGAGTATTTTTACACTACCTATTAAGGTTGGTCCAGTTCTTCTCAATACACCTATTCATGTTATGCCTGGACCTCTTAATTATAACCTCTTGTTAGGAAGACCTTGGTTACATGCTATGCATGTGGTTCCTTATAATCTTAATCATAAGGTTAGGTTCATTTATAACAATTTGATGTATAAACTACATGTGGATGATGCACCGAATCCTTGCCTAAATGCAGAATATGCTAAGGTTTCTGAACCTATAAAACCAAGTAAGGAACCTAAGCAACCACCTAAAGTTAAACAAGTTGAAGCTCCACCTTCTTCTTTGACTGGAGATGATTGGGGAACATTGGATTTTAATCCTTCTTTTATGGGAGAATATAAAGTTTCTGATTTAGAGTTTATGAAAGAGCAAAGTGGGTTTGAAAAACAAGTTTTTACTCCTCCACTTTCTGAGGAATTAAAAAGTAACTTTGTTACTGCTTCACTTGAAGAAATAATTGAGACAATAAAACCAAATTACTTTGACATTGTGACATATGTTGCTCCTTTAACTCAATCTGATATGGCCAATAGATATGGTTCTAGTTATCATCTACTCAAGAAATCAGGATTCAACTGGAAAGGATGTGGTAAATATGAACAAGGCATACAAGTGCCCTTGGAAAATGAAGTTTATGATTATACTTATGGGTTAGGATTCAATTCTTATAAGCAACCATCAGCTTTTTCTCTTAATGTCAATCATGTTCTGTGGTGGACATTTGAAGTTGGTTAATCTGCTTCTCCTTGACATGGATCAAAAACCTAGTTTGGATAATTTTCCTGAGGGTGAAGCCTTAGCCGATTTTTTAGGGGCTTATCAAGATCTACCTATGTTTCATCATAAAATAAGAAAGGCCTATTGTCTGAATGATGAAGCCTATTTTGGAGAACATGATGAACAAGATATTTCTCCTTTGCTAATGGATTCTCCCATGCAAAGTAATTTATTAATAACTGAGACTATGGAAGTTCAAATGGATGTGAATGACTGTGAAAAAACAATCAAAATTGGGAAATGTTTGAATCAAGATGAACATGATCAGTTGGTTTCCCTCTTACTTGAATATAAAGATATATTTTCTTGGACATATTTGTATATCCTGGGTATAGATCCTAAGATTGTTACTCACAATATTGTTCTCAAACCTAATGCTAAACCTGTGAAATAGAAAATCTGAAAGATGAATCCAGGCATTACCTTATTAGTTAAAGCTGAAATTGAAAAATTATTAGGTGCTGGGTTCATCCACTCTATTGATTACTCTGAATGGATTTCCAATATTGTGGGTGTTTCTAAAGGAGAAAATAAGATAAGGATGTGCACTGATTTTTGAGATTTAAATAAGGCATCCTTAAAAGATGATTTCTCATTACCTAATATTGATATGATTGTGGATTCGACAGCAGGTCATGCTTTTTTGGGTTATAATCAAATATTTATTCCTATTGAAGATCAACTTAAGACCACATTTATAACACCTTGGGGAATATTTTGTTGGGTCATGATGCCCTTTGGATTAATAAATGTGGGAGCAAATTATCAATGCGCTATGACTTTGATTTTTTATGATTACATTCATAAGATTCTGGAAGATTATGTGGATGACATCTTGGAAAAATCTACACAAAGAGAGGATCATGTGTTCATTTTATGACAAATATTTGAAAGAATTAGGAGTTATAATATGAGATTGAATCCTAAGAAATGTGCCTTTGGAGTTTATTCTAGTAAATTATTAGGATTTATAATCTCTAAGAGAGGCATAGAGGTTGATACTGAAAAGATTGATGCTATTGTTAACATGCCTCCTCCTAAGAATATTTCTTAATTACGCAGTTTATAGGGAAAACTACAAGCTATCTGTCACTTTGTTTCTAACTTAGCCGATAGAACTATTCCTTTCACTTCCTTGCTTAGAAAAGATATCATTTTTTCTTGGAACCAGGAATGTAAACAATCCTTTGAGCAATTTAAGGAGTATCTTGCTAATCCTCCTATTTTGCAACCTGCTCAATTTAATAAACCCTTCTCTCTATATACTTCCACTACTTCCAATGCTTTGAGTGCATTGTTGGCTCAACATGATAGCAAAGGTAAGGAAAGACCAGTGCACTACATTAGTCAGACCTTACTTAATTATGAAACAAGATATACCAATTTGGAAAGATAATGCTCAGCTTTAGTTTATGCTTGTCAAAAACTCAGGAATTACCTATTGAATGTTGAGGTCAATGTGATTGTTAAATTTGATCCTCTAAAACACCTTTTCCAAAAGACTGATCTCTCTGGCCGTCTGGAAAAATGGATGATGTTACTTGCAAAATTTGATCTTAACTTCAATCTTCAAAAGTCAATTAAAGGATAGGCTTTAACTAATTATTTAGCTAAAGCTCCTTTTCCTCATTCTGAAATGAGCGTTACCTCAATAGAATTCCTAAATGAGAACATTTTAGCTATTAAGAAGGAAGATGTTTGGGAATTATATTTTGATGGTTCTAGATGTAAGAAAAGTTCTGGTGTAGGCATTATCTTGGTCCCTCCTACAAAGAAACCGATCCCTATGTCGTATAAATTGACCTTTGCTTGTACTAACAATATTGCAGAGTATGAAGCTCTTACAATTGGCTTACGAGAAGCTTCATCCCTTCATATTAAAAACTTGGAAATCTACACAGATTTGCAATTGATTATTGAACAATTCAAAGGATTTTATCAGACTAAGAATGATAAAATGATGCAATATAGAGATTTGGCTCTTGATATTCTTTCATAATTCTCTTATACGATTCAGACTTTACCTAGGAAAGATAATCGACATGCGGATGCCATGGCAAGCACAACTTCTTTAGTTTGTCTTGAGAATAATGCTGAAGACTTTCAATTTACTATACATACTCTTAAACACCTTGCAATTTCTGATAAGGTTACTACTGATTGTTTTAACTTGCATTTAGATGAATGGTATTCACATATCTTTCATTTTTTGAAAGATAATACTTTTTCGGAATCAGCAACAAGGAACATGCGCAATCATATTAGGAAACTTGTAGCATGTGTTATCATTTTAGGAAATACACTTTACAAACATTCTTATAATGGTTTTCTATTAAGATGTCTTGGTAGAACTGAAGTTCTGATAGCTTTAGCAGAAGCTCATTCTGGTTCTTGTGGGGGACATTTTGGTGGGAAGTCCTTAGTTAATAAACTTCTTAGAATGGAATACTATTGGCAAACAATGGAAAAAAATTCTTTTATGTTTGTTAAGAAGTGTCCTCAGTTTCAGTAACATGGTAATTTAATTCATGCTCCTACTCATGAACTTCGTAATCAAGTTGCTCCATGGCCTTTTAGTATTTGGGGTTTTGATCTTATTGGAAAAATCTCACCAGCTTCTTCTCAAGGACATACATACATCCTGACAACTATAGATTACTTTACAAAGTGGGTAGAAGATATTCCTCTCTATTCTACTACTGTGGATGTTATTTGTGATTTTATCCTTAATCATATTATAACATGATTTGGTATTCCTTCAATGATAGTTTTAGATAATGGAACTTCTTTCAAGAATAAAGAAGTCACAAAATTCTTGGAGAAATATTGTATTCAACATAGATTTTCTACTCCCTATTACCCTCAATATAATGGTCAAGTTGAAGCATCGAATAAATTTATCGAACAAATCTTAAGGAAAATGGTTAACAAGCATGCGAAAGATTGGCATACCCAACTTACTTATGATTTATGGGCTTATAGCACTAGTGTCTGTACTGCCACGGGTACTTCTCCTTATAACATTGTTTATGGTACTGATTCTATTATGCCCTTAGAATTAGAAATACCTTCTTTGCATGTTTCATTTCATGGGATAATTGACAAGGATACTTTTTGGGAACAATGATTATAGGAATTAGAAATGTTGGATGAACAATAGATAAATGCTTTAGAACATATTAAGGCTTATCATAAATCACTTTAGAAATAGTATAATCATAAGGTAATTGAATGGTCATTCTTGGTAGGTGATTTAGTCCTGTATGAAAATCAAAGAAATGTGAATGCTTTACTTGGTGAAAAAGGGAAGTTTAGCCCTAATTGGCTTAGAACTTTTGTGGTAATTGAAGACTTTACTTCAAGTGCTTATAAGATTTCTGATATGAATGGTGTCCCTCTTAAGGAACCTATTAATATTATGTATCTCAAACATTTTTTTTTTGATCGGTAAATGGTCGTAGCCAGATAATTTTATTAATATAAATTTTTGATACATATTTCCCATTTAGTGCAGGCGCTGGTAGGAAAGAATGGGGTCAAGAAAAACTCCAGCCTTTCCTGGGACCGAACTCCTAAAAAAGTACATATTCAAGAGGGCATACCCCCATTTTTACAAAAGGAGAGCATTCATCCTTTACATCATTCGAATTACAATTATAAAATTCTGATTACAAAATGTGGACCCAATAATGGGGTGTCCATACCAATATTTTTGAGCATAGAGATTTTTGGTCACTCCCTTGAGGTTGGGTAAATGGTTGTGGTGATGAATAAGAAGGGCCTTGCTTGTCCTATGCCAGTTTCCTAAACACCTCCTTTAACATCTCGATTCTTGGCTAAGATCATTATTAGTAATGTTAAGCCCAAAAGAATATATATGTTAAAATATAAAAATGGAAATTTACTTCTTACCATCATTCCATAATCTGAAAGCTGCAAAAAAGCTGTTAAAACCATATATTGTCATATCCACAGTCAGGTCCTGAGATGTTAGCTAAACCAAATCATGGTACGGTCCTGGAAAAGAATGCCTGAAACTAACTGCTCAAACCACTATATTTATTAGCATAGTGTTGTTAAAACCTGGTTAAGATAACTACTAGACCTAATTATATTCAATTATTCTTCCAAAGTGAGAGACAAATCTGAAGACCATAGGATTGGTGATTGCGTATTAAAACTATGATGGTATAAAGATAGGATATAAATACATGCTAATAAATATACAACAAAAAAAGTGAATGAGTATATATACAACTATGTACCAATATCTTTGCATATTTGTGAGTCTATATATATATATATATACATATAGTGATAGTTGTGAGTATATGTGCATTGGGAGTGAAGCTTACTATGTATATTGGCTGAGACCTCCCAGTCTATTCCTATGATGAAATTCTTTGATGGATGAATTAAACTTAAGAGGAGAATGAAAAAGAAGCTACATAAGACATATGATACAAACATAGGATACTTGCACCATAAGGAGAAAGATTAACTCTGGAAAATGGTAGGTTCCACTCTGGATTCCGTCATGGAGGATATCTCCTTTTATTTTAGAGCCTTAAACTACCCTCATAGTTACCCTAGAGGAGTTGGAACAAATACTGGAAGTTAATTTGCATACCTGTCTAATGCAGATCAGATACAACTAAGAAAATAGAGATTGAGTAGCTCAATGAGATGTATGAAAATGAAGATATGCATGGTATATATATATATATATATATATACACACACACGCACACACACACACACATGCATATATATATGTATATATATGTATAAATGTGTATATATATGTGTGTGTGTGTGTGTGTGTGCGCGTGCATGCGTGTGTATAAATATATGTTTATATGTATATATTAGTGTATATATATGAATAAAATATGAATGAAAAGATTAATAGTTCTGCGAGAATCCTCACACAAAATGCTTATGAACAGAGGAATTTACTTAAACATTTAGTATTAACTAATACTAAAGATAACTCTTCGTTCCGCGGAACCATCTACAACTAACCAACATTTTTTTCTAAAATCCATATATAATATGAGCTTCCTTAAATTAAATCGAGAATTTTATGTTGTTAATACTCAAAAAGCATTCAAAGTTTTAGCAAAAAGTAACTATAACAGTTTGAATTGTCTGGGATAATATCTTAAACTTTTGAGAAAAAACTATAATATTCTCCTCATTGGTGTGAAAGACCAGTTCTTCTTCATTAGATTCTTCCATGCCCAAGTCGAACCTTCTTTTACCTTTAATTGATTTGAATCCATTTGTCATTTTCCTGAGAATAGTAGGCGGGAACATTTGAATGTCTTCAAGTGTTATGGAGCCAAAATTGGCTTCGACCTTAAATCCTTTAGCCTCCAGGTATTCTTTAACCCACTTAACATCCTCACTCAGTTTGACCCGAATCCATTTCAGGAGGAAGTCAACATTCCTTCTGATGATGCTTAGTTTGTTATGAGAAACCTTCTTGTCCTTAAAGACCAAAATCAGCCTTTTCACACAATGGGTACTATTAGCCAATGAGCCCATAGGGATTGCATTGTAATCTTCTGGGAAGGGGATCATTAAATTATTATTGATACTATTTATAGCAAGAAGAATACCATTATAGTATTTATCATTGGAGATTTGAATGCATGCAGAAATAAATTCACCTTTAGGGATTTTCAGAGTGAGGAGGATAGTTGTAAAGGTGCCAACAATGTCGCAATTGACTCTGTACACATATTCGTAGTTGAAGGCCTCCTCCCCCATGATTTGCTCCATTGCCCTTTTGCCTAGATCATCTATCTCAAGCAGTTTGTCCCATCTCTCTGGTTTGATTGGACCTCTAAAGGCTCGAAGGTACTTTTACTCAAAGCTAATGAGTTTGATATTTGTCTCCATGCCACTTATTGAGCAAAAGGTGTTCTAGGAGTGAAGAACACTACAATATTTCTGAATGAAGAATGAGCTGATGAATTAGATTTAAGTCTTTAAAACCCTATTTTAATCTCTCATTGGAAGATGATACGGCGAAATAAATGTTGTTAACTTGTTAAATTTATTAACTCCTCTTTAATGTGTCAGATGAGGCTAAGTCATGATGCACAAGATGACTGGTGTGAATCAATACATCAAAAGCAAGTACTTTGATGTGATGTATTACAATCATCTCGAAATGTATGATGAGTAGGAGACGCTATCATTTGGATATTAATAGTTGATAAATGGTGAAGAGGTTAACATAGCTGTAGACTTGCTATTTACGTACCTCTAAAAGATGTGATAATAGATTTGGCATACTTTGGTATTAAGTGTGGATCAATGAGATCAGTCAAACCTTGTTTTTGAAGGTTGCTTACAGAGTAAGCATGTCTTATCGAAGGATGATGATGTCGTGTTTTAATTAAAGCCTAAAAAAGAGTGAGAAGGCCTATATGTAAGTGGTGATATAAGTACGTATATATTTATGAGTAAATAAGTGCTACTAAAATATATTAGATGCAATGAGAGTACATACAAAACTATATAAAATGTATGTATTTATACATATAACAATTTGTATATATATATATATATATATCATAAAAACTCTCTCTTTTATATAAATATATGTTTATATATATATATAAATATATATATATAAACATATATTTATATATAAGTGTGTGTCTGTAAGATTATTTTATAAATCTTAAAAGAGCTAGGAATTCTAAACTTGCGAATACAATCCTTCCCAGCAAGTTTAGAACAGAGACAAGATATATATCTAAATAAATAAATAAATAAATAAATAAATATATATATATATATATATATATATTTAAATATGTGTGTATAAGTG
>MU226296.1:2408214-2437532 GCA_018584345.1 Thuja plicata
GCACGCTCACTCCTGCCAATTCAGGGAAGACGTAGCCCGGTACCTGCAAACCTGTCATCACAAAGACGAGCATACATGCATATAATATAGCAAACAATGGTTGAGACTAGTTTATCGTGTGGATCTCACCGAAGCAAGTAACTACGACTCTGTCCCATACCATATCAAGCACGTCAAACAGTAACATATAAATGATCCATGTGCATATAAACCTAGGGTCAGTATTGTCAGAAAACCATAATCGAAATGAAATCCTAACATATACATCAACATTATGAAATAACCATAAATCATATGCAAACAGGAGATATAACACTCTAAGCAATGAATCAATAACATATTGAAACGTGATACATAAATATCCTCTAATCCATCTGAAATAAACCACACATACATGAAAAAGCCTAAAAGAGTTCGGCAACCAAAACTGAAAAGAAACCTCAGAGGTGGGTATTATAGTTACAAAGAATGATAAGATAATAACATGATCCATTTTATTTCACTTGATTTCATAAGGTCATTTGTGATGTATTTAGTCCATTGGTCTAAGGCTAAATGAGCCATTTTGTCAAAATTGTCAAAATTGTCCATTTAGGGCATAGATTGGTCAAATAGGTCAAATGATGTAAAAAAACCCATGGAAGGGTGGAAATGATGTAAAAGTTCATTAATATGTTTTTTTGACATGTTTCTAAGGTTATTACAAAGTTTTAAGATCATTGGGTTAAAGTTGCAAAAGTTGTCAACTTGACAACAAAAGTTGTCAAGCAAAAATGTTATCAAAATGCAAAAGAAGGTGAAAAGTGGTTTCCATCAGTTTTGAGGGTAGTTAGAGAGGTTTGGAATGTCAAGAGGCTTTATATATAATTTTATTTTCAAACCAAATCATGATGTAAATTTGGAGAGGGATTGGGAAGCATTGGAAGCAATTTTGGTATCATATTTTCATTTGTTCAATCTATTGTTTTATTGTCTTGAAAGTTTTCCCTCTTGTTTCCAGGCCTTGTACAAACATGTACAATCTAGAAACAAGTGTATTTATATTAAGATATTGTATCAGAGTGAATAATATTTCCATTTATTTTATTTTTAGTTGATTTCATGCAATTTTGAGAAAGTTATGAGAGTTTTGGTGAAAACCGTTTGTAACTGCCCAAAACCCTGATTCACGAAAACCAGTTTTGGAAGAATCATCATAACTTATTATTTAACCATTGGATCCTTCTATAACTTGGAAAATTTTTATGTAACTAGAATTTTTATAATCCATCTGGAGTGATTGTATTGGATATAAATATGTAGAGAGTTATGAATGATGGTTTATTACTATATTTTCATGACCAGAATATAGTAAATTTCATAGTTGGACAATTCTTGGTTTTCTTCTGCAAGTAATGGATAGATGAAAGATTTAAAATGATTCATATTTCATGAAAAAATATATGGATATAAAATTATAATGGTTTTATATCTATGGAGAATATTTGTTAATGGTGATTTGATGGATGATTACATATGACAATGCCTCTAGCATGTTTGAAGATTTGTGTTGATGATTGAACTTCATGATTGATTTGGAGTTGCACTTTCTACTGATGCCTCATTGAAGGATAAAAAATCTTAAAATGTTTTTGGATCAGATGAATAGAAGTTTTATGAGTTTTCCATGATGCTCTACATAAAATTGGTATCAGAGCTTAGAATATTCTCAGTGTGTAGATAGAATGCAATCTACACCAGGTAATGTTGGGTACTTTGATTCTTGTTAATAGAGTTGTGGTCGCAGGTGCTCGTCCACTGGCTACAAGTAAGAAGACATGAAGGTTTGTCATGGGGACATAGGATATGGTCCAAGGGCCAAAGGAAGAGGTCCATGGTTTTTGATAGTCTTGGGGAGAGAGGCAAAGAGGAGAACTCCTAGGTGAGGCAAGAGAGTTGTTGTAGCAGCATTGGAGGGCGGACAAGAGTTTGGAGCAGCACCATGAAAGGCATCCGTATGAACTCCATTGAAGGGAGTCAAGAGAGTTTGGTTTAAGAATGATGTAGAAAATACATCAAGTAGATGAAAATAAGGAAAGAATATTGAAGATGCAAATATGAAGATAAAGACAAAGACATTAAAGGAAATGATGTGTTGCTAGTTTGTTTTTCCAAGAGACTTGGAAAGATTTCAAGGTCAGTAGTATGGTGCAGGAGAAACTATTTACAAGAAAAATATCTAGAAGGTTACAAATAAGGCTAAGATAATAAAATGATACATTTTATTTCACTTGATTCCATAAGGTCATTTGTGATGTATTGAGTCCATTGATGTAAGGCTAAATGAGTCATTTTGTCAAAATTGTCCATTTAGGGTATAGATTGGTCAAATAGGTCAAATGATGTAAAAACACCCATGGAAGGGTGGAAATGATGTAAAAGGTCATTAATATGTTTTTTTGACATGTTTCTAAGGTTATTACAAAGTTTTAAGATCATTGGGTTAAAGTTGCAAAAGTTGTCATCTTGACAACAAAAGTTGTCAAGCAAAAATGTTGTCAAAATGCAAAAGAAGGTGAAAAGTGGTTTCCATCGGTTTTCAGGGTAGTTAGAGAGGTTTTGAAATTAAAAAGGCTTTATATATCATTTTAATTTCTAACCAAACCATGATGTAAAGTTGGAGAAGGATTGGGAAGCATTGGAAGCAATTTTGGTATCATATTTTCATTGTTCAATCTATTGTTTTGTTGTCTTTAAAGTTTTCCCTCTTGTTTCCAGGCCTTGTACAACCCTGTACAGTTTGGAAACAAGTATATTTATATTAAGATATTGTATCAAAGTGAATAAGATTTCTATTTTTTTATTATTTTAGTTTATTTCATGCAATTTTGAGAAAGTTATGAGAGTTTTGGTGAAAACCATTTGTAACTGCCCAAAACCCTGATTCACGAAAACCAGTTTTGGAAGAATCATCATAAATTATTATTTAACCATTGGATCCTTCTATAAATTGGACAAAAGTTTTGTAACTAGAATTTCTATAATCTGACTGGAGCGATTGGATTGGATATCAATATGTAGAGAGTTATGAATGACTTTTTATTACTGTATTTTCATGACCAGAATACAATAAATTTCATAGTTGGATAATTCTTGGCTTTCTTCTGCAAGTACTGGATAGATGAAAGATTTAAAATGATTCATATTTCATGAAAAAATATATGGATATACAGTTATAATGGTTTTATATCTATGGATAATATTTTTTAATGGTGATTTGATGGATGATTACATATGATAATGCCTCTATCATGTTTGAAGATTTGTGTTGATGATTGAACTTCATGATTGATTTGGAGTTACACTTTCTATTGATGCCTCATTGAAGGATAAAAAATCTTGAATTTTTTTTGGATCAGATAGATCCTAGAATTTTTATGAGTTTTCCATGATGCTCTGCATCATTCCCTTTATATGCATTTAGATAGACATTCACTCTTTTCATCATAACTTGAGTTTGGTAGCTCCATTTTCAGTGTCGTTAGTGGTGTTGGAATTGTGATTCAGATAACTAACCTCTTGAATCAGTTTAGGAAGGTTTTGAATCCTTATAAATGGTTTAGGAAAAGAATTTTCAATAAACTGCATCTCTAGTGTATAGATATAACCTTATCACCTTGTTTCACCTTTTAGAATCAGTAAGCCGAAACAGGGGGCATAAGGGGCTCTATGCACTTCTCAAAATAATCCTAGTAAGGCTTAGGTTCTATATGTATTTTCATTAACCTTGTGTGCTACAGGTTGTGGGTTCTAGCTGTTTCTTGTAGGATCTCCACATTGAGGACTTGGCTATATCCTTTTTTACTTTTCTTACTTTAGCTTGCATATTCACGTAGTGTCATATCTAAGCTAAAATGGGGGATAAATGTATCATCTTAAAATGGAATCACTCCCATTTTTGTAGGTTTATCACCCTCGTGTAGTACACTTGCATATTAGATTTTCATTTAGGATGCATCTGCACTTGATTCTGCATTTCTAGGTGAAACTAGGGTTAGGATCTTATGGATCCTCCTTAATTTCCCTCTTTGTGGATTTATTTTAAGGTAGAACCTATGTACAGGCTCTCCTAATCTTCATCATAACTCCTCTATGGATTTTGTGCCTCTATCCAGCACTTTGGTGTGTTTTCTCACCTTCCTAGGTCCCCGACTGACCTTGGAATCCTGCAGATTTCTCAAGGTGACCTGTCTAAAACCTTAGGTCAGGGTTGAAGTTGTTTCTAACCTAGGTAAAAATAAAGGTCTTCCTTGATCTAGGTCAAGGTTGAGGTTGACTTTGACCTTTGTCGGGTGTTGGTCCCCACTTTCAGATTCAGAGCTTATCAGGGTTCTAAACTTAAAAATAGGTCCCCAAGTTCGGATGCGGAAGTGTTTTCTCTTATATTTGAATTAATACATACCCTCCTTGGTTGGTGATTTTAATTGGACCATAATTCAAGGATAAATTTGAATTTGGGTCCCTTGCATTTCCCTAGGAGGTCTATATTGAGATCTCTATATAAACACTCTCTTTTGCCTTCATTATTTCATGAGAGAAAATCGTAAGATGATATGATGCAATTATGATCATGACATGATGATGATGCAATAAAGAAAGAGGATGATATAGAAGGACAAGATATGATGATGCCCTAATACATACAAGCATTTGGTGGACAAGCTATTGTGGATCTTCTTTGGAGCAAGAGGGTTCTTCCTTCCTTCCTTCTTCTTGGATTCACCATTTTGAACATTCAAGCATTCAAAAGATACTATCATGAGGTATCAACTACAGATTTTGAGTTTGGTAGGAATACTTTAGCCTTGGGGGCTTGGTATGTTTTCTTTATCATATTCAAATCTATGCATTGCTTTCTCATTTTCAATTCATGTTAGGGTTTTAATCTAGAGAATTAGATCTTGAAGTTACACATTCAAAGCTCTTTCTAAGTGTAACACACACACACATACATTCTACTATATTTGGCTATTCGTGGAGGTGGAGACCACCAAAATGGGGGTTTGACTAAGGTAAAACCCTATATAGCCACCCCAAAACCCCTTTTTCAAATATTTGCAAGTGTTGTTTTGGGAGTTGCAGTATCCGGACAGCGAGTTGGAGTGTAGATTCAGATACCCTTTTTTTGGCAAACTATTGGGATCCAGAAAAATATTTTCTGTCGGAGATTTTGGAAGTCTATTCTTCTCTAGGTTGGAATCAGAAATTCTGGGTCAAGGATGACATTGACTTGAGGGTCAAAGTTGGAATTGGGTCAGATTGGAAAAATATTTCTGGGTTTTGTCTGTCTCTGCGTTTCTGTTCCAGATCTGGGCTCAGATTTTCCAGAAACTGAAACACATGCATCAGAAAAAGGGTATTTCCAGATCTGCTATGATGTGAGGTAGGTATTTTACTCCATTATTATTTGCAAGTATTTACAAGCTTTACATTCCTTATCATAACAATTAAATGTAAATGGTTGAATATGGCATAGGGTCTCTTTCATATGCAAATCTCCATTGTGGAAATCCTATTTAGAAGACCATCCAAATTTACCCTTTACAGTATATACATACATTTAATTAATAAAAAAGTCAAATTTGAAAATTAAAATGTATCTAATTGCAAGTTTTTAGGCATATGGATCAGTTCACATGTTTCACTTTTGCGTTAGGAAAGCGTGGGCATTGAATCTCCCATGTCCCTTTTATGTCCACCATCGACCATGTACATGCCTTCTCTTGGACACATGTCCAAATATTATGAAACTCTAAAAACCAAAGCTTTCAACGCATTTGGAGATTACATAGTTGTGTATACAATATACGTTTGTATACATATGTATGCATACAATATACATGGCTACATTTATAATTATGCATACATATATGTATAATTATGCATACATACATATATATATAATTATGTTGTTACTATGATTAAAAATGTTTATTTATGTTGTTACTATGATTTATGTGTGCAGTTGGAAAGCTTGATATGAATTATAAGGTACAATTGAATGGTTATAAAATGTATGAGGTTGCAATTTATGTATTTAGACCCCAATAATAAATAAACTTGATAGAAAACAATAAATTTCTTTGCTTACACTGACTGAAAATAGTTTATAATTATGTATTAAGGGTTACATTATGTGAGGTCCTATCTCAACCTGTCATGGCATTACTTTTATTTTATGATGGACATAGTATTGGATACATTATTTTGATGCATTATGGATTATTACTCTACATGACAAATATTTGATCACATTAGATTTTGGATGCACCTTATTTTATGATGCTTATGATGATGACTCTATGATTTAAATTAGGATTATTTGATTTAATGAATACTATGATGAGGCAATGGAGTATATATCTTTTATGTGGAGTAACTGGGAAATAGTAAATTGGATTCAATTATGATGAAATGTGATTTCATTAAAAATTAAATGTTAGGTGCTTAAATGTTGTTTATATGTGCATATGATCCTATGTGGAAAAGTGGTTAAATTGTTATGACATATTGAACTGTTAATTGGTTGTGTGATGATATAGATGTTTTGTAAATGTCTGAATGATTATTATTTCATATATTCTATATAAATGAGATTTCTTGGACTACTGATATTTGGATTTAGTGTGCGTGATATTGACCATGGAAATATATCAGGGAACCAAGGTTACACTATTGTAAAATTAGTGCTTAGCCAAGGTTGTGTTTAATGAAGAGAAAAAACCATAGAGGACACACTTATGTACCTTCTTTTGGGGGATTTCATGATTTTATTATTCTAGAGGCTCATAGAGCACCTTATGCAGTGCATTCCAGAGTCAAGAAGATGCATATAGACTTGAGACAACTTTATCATGGGCCAGGCATGGGGAACACATCACAGATTTAGTAGCCCGATGCCTTGAGTGTCCGAGAGTTAAGGCAAAGCATCACCATCCTGATGGGATCCTTCAGCCTCATGAGGCACTTGAGTGGAAGTGGGAAACCATATCTATGGATTTTATTTTTGTTCTTCCTATGTCATCTCGCTGCCATGATGTCATCATGGTGACAGTTGTCAAGTTGATCAAAGTGGCTCACTTTTCACCTATTTGTACTACCTTCAAAACACTAGCAGTGGCGCAGGTGTTCTTGCGAGATATTGTCAAACTTCATGGCATTCCTTGTAAGATCATTTGCAAGAGTTTCTCTCTTTACTTCATCATTTTGGAGAGAGTTATAGGAAGCATTGAGCACTAGGCTCAATTTTAGTACATCCTACCATCCTGAGATAGATGGAAAAATAGAGAGAGTCAACCAGGTGTTAGAGGATATGGTAGGCATGTAAGTGATGGACCATCAGGTCAAGTGGGAGGAGTACCTACATGTAGTCAAGTTTTCCTATAATAATGGGCATCATACATCATTGGGTATTCCACCTTATCAAGATTTGTATGGTAGGCTTTGTAGGACACCATTAAGCTATGATAGGATTGAGGATATAATAGATTTTGGACAATAGTTAGTTTGGGAGATGAAGAAACATGTAGAATTGATTAGGAAGAATCTTAGAGAGGCTTAGGATAGACAAGAAGTATGTGGATGCAAAGAGTACTGATCGTGTTTCTATGGTTGGAGACAAAGTCTTCTTGAGAGTGTGTCCACATAAGAGTCTAATACATTATGGAAAGGGCTCTAAGCTTGTACCTTGTTTTGTTGGACTATTTGAGATCCTCGAGAGGATAGGACCAGTTGCATATCATTTAGATTTTCCAGTGAGCTTGTCACGCATCCATGATGTGTTTCATGTTTCTGTATTGAGGAAGTATATTTATGATGCATCTCACATTATAGATTAGGATGCCTTACATGTGGAGTCAAACGGGTAGCTAGCATTGGATCCCATTCGTATATTTCCATGCCAAACATTGGGCCTTCGAGGCCAAGATCTGGACCAGGTTAGAGTTCATCAGGATTTCAATGATGAGGTTAAAGCATCATGGGAGGATGCATCGTAGATGTGAGCACAGTATCCCCATCTTTTTTATGAACTCCAGGAGGAATTTCATACCTAGGGGGGAGGGTGTGAGGCCCTACCCCGATCCATCATAGAATTACTTTTATTTTATGATGGACATAATATTGGATACTCTATTTTGATGCATTATGGATTATAATTCTACATGATAAAGATTTGATCACATTAGATTTTGAATGCACCTTATTTTATGATGCTTATGATGATGACTCTATGATACATTTATGATTTGCATTAAGCTTATTTAATTTAATGAATACTATGATGATGCAATGAAGTATATATGTTTTATGTGGATTAATTAGGAAATGGTAAATTGGATTTAATTATGATGAAATGTGATTTCATTAAAAATTAAAGTTTAGGTGCTTAAATGTTGTTTATATGTGCATATGATCCTATATGGAAAATTGGTTAAGTTGTTATGACATGTCAAACTGTTAATTGGTTGTGTGATGATAAGATGTTTTATTAATTCCTGAATGATGCTTATTTCATATATTCTATATACATAATATTTCTTGGACTGCTGATATTTGGAATTAGTGTGCAGGATATTGACCATGGAAATAAATCGGGGAATTAAGGTTAGACTATTGTAAAATCAGTGCAAAGCCAAGGTTGCGTCTAATGAAGAGACAAAACCTCATTGTGATGTTATTTTAATTCATAACAGTGGTGTGTATGATTGTATTAGTTATAATGTGTAAATTTTGATTATGTGCTTTTCCTAATGGTCTTTTCATGTGTGTATGTGATGTGTAAATTTGTAGTGTCACTGGACACTTGTAAAATGTGTGTGTTGGCATGACAAGACCATGTGAGTAGGATGAAGTTGATACTTACCCTAGGGCTATCTTGTAGTGTTCCCATGTAGACCCTTTGGTTAGGAAGCCATAAATGGAGTCAAATCACTTGGAACCCGTAGGTAAACTTCAAGTGGGTTTTTGGAGGGTTAAATGAGCCCCTAGGGTGTAGTTTGGGTCATTTTAACTACCCCACTTGGTATACTATGGGTTTGGTGGTTAGGTTTTGGTCAAAAAAGATCCCATAACTCATTTATGACCCATCAAATATGTCCCTAAAGTCATGCGGCAAAAATTGGGGTGTGGGAAAAGAGGACAAGCCCATTACCTTTCCCCATCCTTAGTCACCATCTCATTAAGAGGGGAGACAAGAATGGGAAAAAAGACCCTTCTTGAGCCATACCTTCTTGATGAGAGTTGGTTGGAAAGTAGGTAGAAGACCTTATAGTAGAGACTTTGGAGAAACTTGGGGGTTGTTCACCCACTCTCTAATTTTAGAGACTTGCTAGAGTTAGTGGAGAATTTTGGGGAGGAAGATAGGATTTGGACAAAAGGAAGCTCTTCTTCAACTCATTGCCATAAGATTGGACCTAGGTTGGTGGTTTCTCTCCATTCTTTGTTTCTTTACTTGTTGAATATGCATGAGTGTAGAAGTATTGTAGTGTAATCTTGTTGTGTGCTTGCAATGAAATTTATGTATGTGTTCTTATTGCATTTTTTTTTTTTTTTGTGTTGTGTTGTAATATTTGTGCATGTGAGTTCTCAAGGTACACTCACCCTTGGGAGGGAAGTGTAACCTTGGGGGTGGAGGGAAAATTGGAAATTTTTTGAGTGTAGAGTCTCTCCTCATGGACGAGAGGGAGAAAACATGGAGTATGGGATCCATGATGCCATATTTGTGTATGCATTTGGGGGCCATAAGGGTAGGTTTGACATGTTTCTATTTGGGGGTCATAAGGGATTTTGTGGGCTTTGTATGGAAGAGAAAGAATGTGGTTTGTAAGTCTTTTGGAGGTATTTGTATTTCATTTTTTTACAATATCCTCATAAGTACTTAGTCCACCTTCACCCCATATTTTGGGTCATTTTGAGACCCTTTGTGAATTCTTAGAAGGGAT
Organism: Thuja plicata; assembly: GCA_018584345.1. NCBI lineage: Eukaryota > Viridiplantae > Streptophyta > Pinopsida > Cupressales > Cupressaceae > Thuja > Thuja plicata. Next base: position 2,418,195 of record MU226296.1, read on the forward strand.
TTCTTGTTGCTTTTGTTAGATTGCGGTTGCTGGTTTTGCTTGTGTGTAAAGTGTTGATGGGACTTTGTGACCGGGTCCGCCAACAGAGGTAAGTTGTCACCGGGCACTGGGGTACCAACCAACTTTGCCTGTAAAGGTTGTCTGGGGAAATGAGATTCCCCAGGCTTCCAAGCACGTGAGAGTCAGGTCTCAAAAGTGTGAGGCTCAGTTGGGAAACGTGACTATTTTGTTTGAGGGGGATAGCTGGTTATCTTAACTCATCTTCTCTAGGGATTCAAGTGAGTGGGGTTTCCTACAAGAACGCATTCATTCAAAAATAAAATTCAAAAGATAATGCAAAGTTAGAAGTATTTCATCTACCTATAGTTATACTTAAACATTCTAAACATCAACAATGCTCTAACACACTACACTAAATACCAAAGAAATATACATCCATCAATTCATATTTTATCGGTAGCAAAGGAAAGGAGGTCATTAATCTACTTTTAAGCATTAGAGCAGAGGACACGAAGAACACAAAGCATAAAATACCGTTAACCCAGAAGACAGAATGCTAACAACATCATTAAGAGAAATATTCCTTCTTCATTAACATGTCTTTCAGCAAGCACTGGTGCGTTGTACAATGATGGCTCCAAGGGATCATTTAACTACTGAAAGCTTGAAACTATGGAGCATTGAGCTCTGCAACTAAGAACTGAGAAAACCAAATTGCTATTAACTATGGACTGCAAAATCATCAATTTTTCGAACCCTTAGAATGAGGTCGGACTTGTTATTTATACACATCACTTGACCTAAAACTTAACCTAACTTGCTTTACACTCAGCAATATAATACATTATCTGGTGGCTGGTACTACCTGCACCACATTACAAAAGACCTCAATGTTGGAGAAGGTATGACATCTCAGAAGAATAAGACAAGAAAAGCGGAGTGGAAGAATCAACCTCGAGAAGAGATTTGGGAGGAGAAAGAAGAAATCTGATCCCTCGGGGATCAAGGCTACATGCCTCATAAATGGGAGGGTGTCTCCCTGTCTCCGATGTGCTAGGTGTAATGTTGAAATGGTGCCTTGGGAAGACAATCTACCAGAGACCTCCTATCAAGCCAATGTACCTTGCCATGGTTACCTACCCTCTAACACCCCTTATTAACTGCTTTGAAAGTGACCGGACGGCCTTGGAAACTGAGACACAGATCACTTAAAGAATACAAAAAAATGTACGATCCAGATCTCTGGGATCCGGAAGCTTGCACCTCCAAAGAATAAATAATACAACCTACATGTGGTTGATAAGATTCTCCAGAGTCTAGAGAACTTTATTACTTCCTATGATTTTTCCCAAGCCTCCAACACTTGGCTTATGCTTTCTTCATCTATATTCTTGATGCTGTCCCACTGGCTCTAAATAGCTTCCAATGCTTCTTGAACTTCATTGGCCCTGTTCTTGAATTATTCCAGCATTTTTATGGCATCGTATGACTAGATCATTGTCTTTGACAATCTGGATAATCTTCCCTGGTCAAAATCTCTGGCTGGTAGATACAGAGACTCCATCTGCTCATCGAACTTGCTGAGGACATAGTCCTCCGGGGTACATATCCCTGTGGTGAAGGGATCAACTTGTGATACTCCAACCATGAATGCTTTAAATAAACCTAAGGGATATTGGGTTACTGTTATCTTCTCTTTCTAGGTCTTAACCAGTTCTTTGCATACCTCAATTCTGAGGATAAGTCTGGAGTACTAGACCTGGAGGGAATCATATGATTCTTCTCCCAAAATTCTAGATTCAGTGGCAACTTCTTCACCTAGGTTGCGGATCTCTTCCAGCCCGGCCTTCCATTTTTCATACTTTTCCAAATCTTGCTCCCATATTTGAGCAGAGCCTCTTGCATGGCTAACTGTAACATTGACCCGGTAAAGGTCTGGGAGGGACACCGCTAAAAATTGTCTCATTGCGGCTATTTGCTTGGAAACCCACCCATCCATAGCTTGTGCCTTTTTCTTCATTATCCAAAGAGAATCCATGTCACCCTGTGCAAGTGGAAATCTAGAGGAAGGGGTTCCAGGGTGGACCTTAGCTAAAGGTTGTGTTAGTTCTGCCAGAAGTGCGAAGAGATTGGCATTTGTTTCTCTTTCTTCTTGCAGCTTCTGGCCCTGTTTGAGGTATCTGGCCTCTATTTCCTTAGTGGCTTCTTTCAGCAAGTCCAATTCACCTTGCTTATCCCTCTTCCCCAATGCTACTTCCGTAATGTTGTAGTCTTTGGGCCTTATGGCCACTGCATTTGCATCAAGAGGGGGTGTTGCGATAGTTGCAACTGTAATACCGGTGGGACCAGTCTGGAGAGTAAGGACTCCCAGCGCTTTCTTTGGCTTCTTAGCCTCTGTATTCCTAGCCATCATTTTGGCCAACAAGAGTGGAGCACTTGTGGCCACCGCTGGGGCTTTCCTCTTCTTAGATTCCACCAGCCATTGGGGCAGCTGGGGCTGCTTCGTTATCAAGTCTTGAGAACCTATATTTTCCTCAGCATCTGGTGGTGGATTTATGGGATGCACTTCATCTTCAGGCTCTTTCTCCTTCTCCTGCTCTCATTCCTTTTCTGGTTCCTGTTCCTCTTCTTGTTCTTCAGAACCTTAAATATTTTCCACCATACTGGCATCTTCTATTGTGCTATCCAAAACCTTTTCTCCGGTCCTCACATCATCTGTATTTTTAGGGACCTCTTCATCCCTCCCAGTCTCAGCTATTTCTACACTAACCAAAGCTTCCTGATCAACCTATTGTTTTTTCTCCACTTCGCCCAGGTCACCCTTATTTGTTGGGGAATTCTCCTCCATTGGAGTATCTACTGGGAGTGTGTGAGGGTGCTAGCTGAAGTTCAACAATGCGGCCACCTTAACTACTTCACCAAATGTGTTCTGGGACGCCTGATCTCCTGAAGTAATCAACGATACTTGAAGTGTGATGGTTGGAGGTATGGTTGTTCCCTCGGTTTCAGGTTCTCTGACCATCAGTTTCTCACCTATGGGCTGCCTTGGTATTTCTTCGATCCCTTGGATCGGTATCTCTCTTGCTCGGGCCCCTCTCGTGTTTCCTCCCATGCTTCTTGTTCTGGTACTGCCTCTTCTTCCGGGACTTCTTTCTCTATGGGGGCCTCTTCTTTATCTTGCGTGATGATCTCTTCTATTGCATGAATTATATCCCCTTGTAAGTTTAGAATTTCATTCGCCCTAAATACATCATCAAATTCATCATGTGCAGGCGGTTCATCAGGGATTTCTTCAATTTCTGGGGAATCTGAACTAACCTCAACTGGAGGCATTTTTGGCATGCTGGGGGCGACGGCTACACTTGGTGTGGGGGTCACTGTTATTTTCTTCTTTCTTATAAGTGAAGCCATGATATCCAAAATGCTAATAGACTCTGCCTCAGTGAAAGTCTATATGCTCATCATGGCCACCAAAGACGAGGATCCCATCGGGTGAGCAGATGCCATTGGAGTTATAGGGAGATCGACGGATACCTGCATGCTGATTTGCTGGATGGCCAGCTTTGTTGACTCCATTTGCTGATGTAATTGAGACATCAGAAGGGTGGGGACATGAGGAGGTGACTTGGGAACTGGGGCTTCCTCTTTCTCTTTCCCTTTACTTGTGCTTGGTTCAGCGGTCGCAGAAGATGAAGAAGATCCGATGCCCACTGAAGAAGGAGTAGCCCATTTGATTGTTGGCCTCTTCTAGGTGCTTTTGGGACACGCTCGGAAAAAATATTTGTGACTTGCCTCCAAAATGGGGTGGCATACCCCTTCAATCATTAGGTCCTCCGGGGTGGCCCAATCCACCAAAGGAAGATCCTATTTATCCAGCCCTTGTCCTTTGTATGCTGGATCCTCTAGCAGCCCATCATCTTTAAAGCCCTTTGAGAAGGTCCGAAGGTCAAGTACTTTCATGAGCCCTTTGCTCATTCATGTGTGCTGTCGGGCCTAGAGATCAAAACTATCCTAGCAGTCCACCCAGAAGTCTTCAATGTCTTCTTCATGGGGTGGGGATGCCCGGGGAAGTGTTGTGGCAATCTTGCTGAGAGGATCATAATTTTTCCAGGCATGGTGGAATTCCACCAGCCCCAAGCTTTTTAATTCATTCTCTACCTTATTTTCTGTGGTGAGGCTACACGTATAATCCCCACAATGGATAAGGAATGGAACATTGGTAACCTTCTTCATCATGAAGAGGGCGTGTAGATCCAGGATCTTCTTGCAAAACTCTAAAAGAATAACTATGTCTCTGCAATATCAAGGAAGAAGATGGGGACTCCTGTTGAAGCCTGTCACCCTAATGTAGTTGTGGTTTTGGAATTGGATGAAATAACGGTCATAGGTGCTGACCAGAGTCATCGGTGCTGACTAGAGTCATCGGTGCCTGTGATAGTCTATACCTGGAATCCCAGGTAAGGTTAAGATATTGTGGTAAATGAATGCGTCATTTACCCAGTAGAAGTTTAAGAAACTAAGCTCCCACTGTAATTGGGGATAATGATCCCATGGTGTGACCTTCCCCGGCCCATTCCTAAGTTCCCCAATTGTTCCCAAACCTGGAAAATCCGATCTTTAGTGGGCTAACGCCCACAACACATACAATGTCATGTAAAATTGGGAACTCTAGACAACAACCTTCATTTGTGTATCCACATGATTAGCTATAATAGCTGCCTAGTTGAAGGTATGATTATGGGTTGTGACGCAGTATAGAAAATAGTACATCCACACTGAGAATTCCCAGGCATGGGGCAATCCAAAGATCCTACATATAAAGATTATACCTGCCTGGATGGGCTTTTTGAAATCCTCATGGGGAATTTCCAACTTCATTCTTTTGTGGTCTCGCTTTGGAGACTTCGGTCACTGACTGTTGAGGTGTGGCCAGGAAATGCTTTTGGCATCGCTAAATTCCTCCAATGATTTGGCCATGGTGATGACAGTGGACCCTTTGAACTGAGGAATCCCCAACTCAGAAGCAAAATTTGGAGCATCCAAGGTGATGATTGTGGCGGGGTATTGTAGCTTCCAAGGATCAGTGAGCAGAACTGTGCGAGTAGGTGCATTGTATAGTATTTCCAACTGCTTTATTAATTTCGGTGACTACACCGAACATGGAAAGTTTGCAATGTTTATGATGCTAGAGGTGGCCAAGCAAGTGACCATTTTGTCTCCTTCAGCCTTTAACCTGTAAATGTCCTGGATCAAACCTTGCAATTTGGCCCAAGCTCCGGGGTCCATATCTATTATTTCTTGGACTTTGGAGTCCACCTTGGATCCCACAATAGTTCCCTCCTTTGGATATTTGGAGGTTAAAGGTAGCTTTGCTAACATTCTCTCCATTTTGGACTTTGTAGCTGCCCGGGTGGAAGTGGTAGGTAGTTCCGAACTATCAGGAGGGGCAATAACATCAGACATCTTTGATCAACCTATCTGCAACCTGCAAGATCAGAAAAATTGTTAGAACATGATACATACACAAAGAACACTAAAATTTTGGAACATTGCCACCCTACTACACCTGTCTAATGAATGTTACATTCATCAAAATAATCCCAGAATACTTGAAATAACCATGAGTTAAATCCCAAGGCGTCTGGATCTACTGACAGGAGGAAATACAAGACAAGGAAATAAAGGCCTAGAGTCTGGACAAAATGGTCATTGTCATGCCGACATGATTGATGGGAAACCTAACTCGGCTGATGTGGGTCGGTACGTGATCACATGGTAGGCACCATAAAGGAATTGAAAGCATTAATTAAGACAAGTGGGCTGACACGGGGCAAAAATGAATGCCAGATAGGACATATTTGAATTCTCACTCATGGGAAATTAATCCCGCCATCAATGTGATTAGACAGAGGAGAGAGAAAGCCACCATGGCTCAAACTAGCAAGGTGCCAAGTTCAAACTGTGGTGACTCTGTCTTATTGAGCTTGGTCTTATGGGGGTGAAAATTCAAGATAGAGCGTGAGGAACTCACGAGATTGGATGGATATATAGGGTATACACACAAAATATAGAGAGCCAAAATATATATACATTAAACATACATTATTTACAAGTTTACAAAGCAAAACACACCTATACATGAACCAAAGATGAAACAAAGTATAACATATACACTAATCTACAACTGCACAGAGGGTGGATGACCCTCTGGTAGAGCCAACCCACCAATGGGTGGTGAAACCCAAAATGAAACATGAAACACAAGAGCAGTAGAACCAGTAAAGACCAAAGAATAGAGAAGGAAAATAAGGGAAAACATGAAAACAAACAGAAACCAGAGAACCTACCTAGAAATATGAAGAGGAGCAGGGATAGAGCATACCAGGAGTACCTTTGCAATGAGCTCTACCGTCAAACGGTCATGAACAGGTACCTTGAATCATTGGATAATAACCCACTAAGCACATAATAATCACATCTTAATCGCAATTTGGTCACCTAAGAATTGCTCTGAGCATAAGTGTATTTAATCACGGTAATTGTAAAAGTGATGTGTAATTTCTATTTGTACCCAAGGTAAAATCAAGTTACCCTCTTTCCCAACAAAACTCTAAAATAGGCAAACCTCTAGACTTTGGGCTCGGGGATTCCATGCCACCATGCCTTCTCACGAGGGGAAGACATCATGGCGGAGAATCCCAGAGTCTGGAATCTGGCTCTGGTAAGAAAAAACAAACTCTAGGATTGGGTCCCAGAGACACGAAAGATGAAAGTGAAAGAAAACAAACCTCACAAGAGGGAAAAGACCTGGAGAAGAAACAAAGGAAAAACAAGGGCAAAGAAAACAAGGCAAGAGCCAAAAGTGAAAAGAGGGGACCCAACATTTTGCACACAAAATGTAGAGATGGGTATGCAGGGAATAACAAATGGTGACTATCTAGGACAAATTCCTTAGCGCATTTGAGAATCGTTGAATCTCTGGTTAGCAAAAATGGAACCAATCGTTACTCAGAGCATTCTGTTTGCAAGGTGTGAAGTGTCTGAGGAAATCTGACTCATACATGATTCAATCCATGGCCTATCATCAGTTGTGGAGTGTGTGCTTTGGAAGAAAATCAAGCCGATGACCTTTAGGAGAAGCAGAGAAGAGGCACTAGATATATCAATCCAAAGTCATCAATTTTGCTTGTTTCTCCCAGATACTGAAGTTTCATCCCATCTTTTCTTTCCTCACTATTTTATTCTTTTCTGGATGAGAGGGCGGTACTTCTTTCACCATTAAGCTTGGGCTTAGCTCAATTTAATGGTGGTACTTCTTTCACCCTTATGATCACCTTAATTTTCTAAATGGGGAAGAAAAACTCCAGACTCAGAAAGAATTTGCATGTTTTTAAATTTGGGCCAACATACTAGTGCAACTGATCTACCCTCGATGTGTCTGATTACTTGTTCCTTTTAATTTTGAGTCAACTGATTGCCAGAATTCTAGGGGATGAATCCAATGAGGATTACTCATAGCTTGTTATCCAACTTACAAAATAACTCTGGAGGCTGGACCAATTCCACCATGCTAACAATAGATTCTAAGTTTACCGAAATGCAAAAGTTACCATCCTGGAGACTAGATGTTAAGCGAAGCATACCAGCCTACAAAAGAGAGGGAAAAACACTGGGAACCCAGAAAAGAATGCAAAGAAAAAATGAAATAGAAGAAGGAAAAGGGGTGGTCCCGAAGGACAACTGACAAGAATATTTACAAGGTAGGGCACTTCAAACGGAGCACCCGGGAAATATATTTACAAGCAAAGAATTTACATAAAATACAATTCTAGGAAAACCTATCTCAAATTTCCCTCCCTCAAAGGAGGATGATATATTTTCTTGGCCTCGAGGGTCAGAGTCAAATATTTGTTCAAGTGCAACCATCCCCTTTGGGATGGTGTTGATCGGCAGGTCCATGATCCCGTCGTCTTCATCACCCTGCCTAGTGTCATCGTGGTCCCTTTCTTCCAATATCTGGTCCTCAAAGACACCAACATTGGCCATGAAGGCTAGGATATGTTGATCGTCCTCAATGACCTAAAAATGGGTGACATTATTTGGAATGGAAGGGGTGGGGATCATCTCAACAGAAAATCTCCAGAGTCATATGCCGGCTATGGGCTCAAGTGTACTGGCAGAAATAGCCAGGGCATCTGGGACATAGTTCTGTCTCTGGGGAATAAGATTGATGCTGAAGGCATAAAAATACTCAATAAGGCTCCATGCCCAGTTATGGTATGTAGCTAGCCTCTTATCATGATAGGTGTATTGACTCCAGACTTGTTTGACAATCAACTCTGAATCACCTAGGGCCGGGAGGTGAGTGATTCCTTTCCTTAGGGCAAATAGGAGTTCGAGGACCAAAGCCTCATACTCCATGATTTTATTAGTACAGTTGAACTATAGCCTATAGGACATGAGGAAGGATTTCCCCCATAGGTTGATTAATTCCACTTCGGCCCCACAGCCTTGTTTGGATTGGGACCCATCGAACTTAAGGGTCCACAAATCATCGTTTGTTGTCTGGGGCTGGGAAGACGAAGCGGTCTTTGGATTATTTTTGGGAGGGCTGGGAGGAGTTTCCTTTTATGTTGATGGTACACAAGTGAGGTTTGTCTTTGGAGGGGTTTGTGATTGGGATCCCTAGATAGGTGGCACCGAGAAGGTACTTCTAGTAGGAATACTGGGTTTTAGGGAATATGTTGCATGTTCTTTCTTCCGGAGGGCATTAATGTGCTGGGTAGCAGCGAAAAGACAAGGCTCACACTCTAGCTTTAAATGTTTCTGGTAATGTACTCGACACCAAGTGCCAGACAAGAGTGTGGCAGGGGTCGCTATGGTACCCTGAGAGTTAACCTCAACCCTTAATTTTTCTTCCAGGTCCTGGGTTCTCTGCAAAATTATGGGATCCTCCCCTGGGGTGAAATCAAATGTTAAGATTTCAAGGGGTTGGTATATCCCAGGGGAAGTCTTAGATAATAGGACCTCATTTAGTCTCCTGACTTTGGTGAGGGTCTGTTTCATCCAGCATTCACTTTCAACCCAAATCTTGTTAGATTCTCCATCCTAGGGGAGCCACAGGTGGGAGAAGTCGGTCAAAAAGTACCCATTCAGGGATTTGGGTCAATTATGACTCAGCAACATCCCATAAGTCTCTGGGATGTCTACCACTTGGATGTCAATCATGCTGGCTATCTTGGGGTGCTGGATGAGTTGTATCCAGACATTCTTCAGTTCACCGACCATTTTTACAACAGTCTTATCCAGTTGGATTACTGCACCGTTAGATGGGGTGGGTCTGAATTCGAGCTTCTGGCATATGGATAAAGGCATGATATTTCTCGAAGACCCAGAATCTACTAGGCAGTTGTGTATATTTTTACCTTGTATGTTTAGGCCTAGCAAAAAGGGAGAATCTTCTGTATTCCCCTAAAAAATAGCCGCATTGGCATCCTCAAAAGAGACAGTCTTGGGTGGGCGACTGACGGCTTTTAAATTTCCCAAGAGCTTCAAAAGGGATTTCTTCTACTCAGGACAATTCAGTAAAACCTCTATCAAGGTCATAGAGGTGGTGGTTTTTTCTAACACCTTTGTGATGTCAAATCTCCCTCCCAGAAATTGGTGGCTTCCCTTGGTCGGGTCCTTAGCTTGATTAGAGCCAGAACCTTTTAGAGGGACGGAGTGATCAGTCACATTACCCTGGGGAGGGGTATCTTTGGGAGGTGTGGGCATGTAAACTGGTCCTTTAACAGCCTGAATCTAAGTGTTGTAAGGAGTCCGCGGGTTGGTGAAGGCATTGGCCTCAAAGGCCAGAATAGATTCATCAATGAACCCCTCAAGTTCGGGTTCTTCTTCATCTCCTTTATCTGTCCCAAAGAAGATGGTTTCACAGGTGAAGGCACCATGAGTGGGCTCTTGTATAGGAGGCTTTGGGGGAGTAGCATCAGATGCTTGTTGTCTGTCTAGCTGGGAAATCATGATGAATTTCTCCAGTGTGGCACAATTTACCTCACTGTGAGAGCCTCTGTCGTGCAATCTACACCAATTGGTCATGTGCTGGAAGTTTGCGACTGGCATGAAATGGGACGGTCCAACACCATTTTGGTTGTTTTTTTGGTTTAGATGTGGGCCTCTGGAATTGGTGTTGTTATTCCATTGCTTTTGGTTGGGCCGAGGCTCATTGTTGTATTTTCTTCCTCCAAAGTTGTTGTTTCGCTAGCCGGAGAAAATATTCCCTCTTTGGGAATTTGAATTTTGGGGTGTGTAGGACCCCGCCTTCAGTTGACCCATGTCCATAGTCGGGGTGGACAACATTCACCAGAGGGATTCAACCTAAGTGGTCAACTGGGTGTTCATGTCACAGTGTGACGGTTGTTGATGTTGGTTCCCTGGGAAAGCAGCAGTATTTGTCAGAGTCATGGGCAGAAATCCTCCAGCCGTGGATGACTGAAAGAAAGGCACTCTGGGTAGTTGTGTCAGTGGTTGTTGTGTTTTCTGTGCCTAGTTCCAAGGAAAAGATTCTAAACCTGGTATTGTCTAGGTTTGAGATGGATATACGTACCAGGCCTACTGGTCTATCGATGGTGGTGGGGGATTCATGGCCATCGTAGGGGCTCCCATTGCCTTATTAGGGTTATATCCTCTAGCATAAGAAGTTTTGTTGGGTATCATGTTGAATGGCATGCTATGCCCAATCTTGCCTGGGGATTTTTTGAGGCTGTGGGACAGTTCTAAGGCTAGGTTGTAAACCTTCGCCAAAGTATCCTGATCGCCTGGGACGGTAGTTCTCTAGAGGAGAGTGGCAATGAAGGGGTCCATCGCATTGAGATAGGTTTGGATAGTCACATCCGTAGATGGGATGAAGGGACCTATGCACCGCTTCAAGCCATATTGGAACCAGTGGTTGAACGCTGCAAGGGGTTCATTTGGTTCCTTCCTGATAGAAATGAACTGGATGTGGGACCATGTTGGGTCCACGTGTACGCGAAAGGCAGCTAGGAAGGTGTCCTCCATGTCCTACCAACTATTGATGGAGTTGGTGGGAAGGTTAAGGTACTAGTTTAGCTTAGTCTGCCCTAGGGGCAAAGGAAAAATCTAGGTCACAACATCTTGATGTTGGATCCGGTGTCGGTTAATGCCATTTTTATATGCCTACAGATGCTCCTCTATGGTTCGTGAGCCTAAGTGCTCATATCGAGGACAAATATTTTCTGGGTGTGAGGGAAAATTGTTGGTTGCACCTAAAAAAGTTCCCATTGGGGATTGGTATTTCCAAAATACGCAGCCATTGGGGGAATTGGATTTTGAATAGGTTGAGCGTTAGTTCCCGGGATCGTCTAGGGGACTTGGTTATTCTGTGGTATGCTAGATCCCCAGATGATGGTGGCTGACTTGATTTTTGGGGTCTATTTCTTCTAAGCGGGAGGCTCGAGTTTGACAAACTATCTGGGATTGGGAGACGATCTAAAGACTCTTTTGAATCTTGCTGGTGAAAATGACCCATTCCCACTAAAGGCTTGAATCCTAAAAATATGGCTTGGGGAACCCTTGGACGGTGTAAAATCTAAATCCTCGGAGGGGGACGAGTTCATGCCCTCCTTCTAGCACCAGTTTCTGTTGTTGGGACTTTGTGACCGGGTCTGCCAACAGAGGTAAGTTGTCACTGGGTACCAGGGTACCGACCAACTTTGCCTATAAAGGTTTTCCAAGGAAATGAGATTCCCTGGGCCTCCAAGCATGTGAGAGTCGGGTCTCGACAGTGTGGGGCTCAGTTGGGAAATGTGACTATTTTGTTTGAGGGGGATAGCTATTTATTTTAACTCGTCTTCTCTGGGGAGTCAAGTGAGTGGGGTTTCCTGCAAGCACGTATTCATTCAAAAAATAAACTTTAAAAGATACTACAGAGTTAGAAGTATTTTATCTACCTATAGTTATACTTAAACATTCTAAACATCAACAATGCTCTAACACACTACACTAAATACTGAAGAAATATACAACCATCACTTCATATTTATTGGTAGAAAAGGAAAGGAGGTCATTAATCTAATTTTAAGCATTAGAGTAGAGGACATGAAGAACACAAAGCATAAAATACCATTAACCCAGAAGATAGAATGCTAACAACATCATTGAGAGAACTCTTCCCATCTCTTCCAGCAAGCACTGGTGCGTGGTACAATGGTGGCTCCAAGGGGGCATTTAACTATTGAAAGCTTGAAACTATGGAGCATTGAGCTCTACAACTAAGAACTGAGAAAACCAAATTGCTATTAACTATGGACTGCAAAATCATCAATTTCACCGACCCTTGGAATGAGGTCAGACTTGTTATTTATACACATCACTTGACCTAAAACTTAACCTAACTTGCTTTACACTTAGCAATATAATACTATCTGGTAGCCGGTACTACCTACACCACATTACAAAAGACCTTGAGATGGAGAAGGTCTGACATGTCAAAAGAATAAGACAAGAAATGCAGAGTGGAATAATTTGCCTCGAGAAGAGAGCCAAGAAGAGAAAGAAGAAATCCGATCCCCCAGGGATTGAGGCTACACGCCTCATAAATGGGAGGGTGACACCCTGTCTCCGATGCGCTAGGTGTAACATTGAAATGGTGCCTTGGGAAGACCATCTATCAAGCTGACATACCTTTATGTGGTTACCTACCCTCTAACACCCCTTATTAACTGCTTTGAAAGTGACCGATCGACCTTGGAAATCGAGACACAGATCACTTAAAGAACACAAAAAATGTAGGATCCAGATCTCCGAGATCTGGAAGCTTGCACCTCCAAAGAATAAAGAATACAACCTACATGTGGTTGATAAGATTCTCTAGAGTTCAGAGAAATTTATTACTTCTTATGATTTTTCCCAAGCCTCCAACACTTGGCTTATGCTTTCTTCATCTATATTCTTGATACTGTCCCACCGGCTCTGAACAACCTCCAATGCTTCTTGAACTTCATTGGCCCCATTCCAAAATTCTTCCACCATTTTTGTCATGTTGTGCGATCGGATCATTATCTTTAACAATTTGGATAATCTTCCCTGGTCAAAATCTCTGGTCGGTGGATATAGAGACTCCATCCGCTCATCGAACTTGCTAAGGACATAGTCCTCCAGGGTACATGTCCCGGTGGTGAAGGGATCAACTTGTGATACTCCAACCATGAATGCTTTAAATAAACCCTAGGGATATCAGGCTACCATTATCTTCTCTTTCAAGGTCTTAACCAGTTATTTGCATACCTCAATTCTAAGGACAAGTCTGGAGTACTGGACCTGGAGGGAATCATATGATTCTTCTCCCAAAATTCTAGATTCGGTGGCAACTTCTTCGACTAGGTTGCGGATCTCTTCCAGCGCGGCCTTCCATTTTTCATACTTTTCCAAATCTTGCTTCCATATCTGAGTAGAGCCTCTTGCATGGCTAACTGTAATGTTGACCTGGTAAAGGTCCAGGAGGGATGCCGCTAAAAAAATGTCTCATTGTGGCTATTTGCTTGACAGCCCACCCGTCCACAACTTGTGCCTTTTTCTTCATTATCTGTAGAGAATCCATGTTGCCTTGTGAAAGAGGCAATATAGAGGAAGGGGTTCCGAGGTGGACCTCAGCTAAAGGCTATGTTAGTTCTGCCAAAAGCGTGAGGAGATTGGCATTTATTTCTCTTTCTTCTTGCAGCTTCTGGCCCTGTTTGAGGTATCTGGCCTCTATTGCGTTAGTGGCTTCTTTCAGCAAGTCCAATTCACCTTACTTATCCCTCTTCCCCAATGCTACTCCATAATGTTGTAGTCTTCGGGCCTTACGACCACTGCATCCACATCAAGAGGAGGTGTTGTGATGGTCACAACTATAATACCAATGGGACCAGTTTGGAGAGTATGGACTGCCCGTGCTTTCTTGGGCTTCTTAGCCTCTGTAATCCTGGCCATCATTTCGACCAATGAGAGTGGAGCGCTTGTGGCCATTGCTAGGGCTTTCCTCTTCTTGGATTCCACCAGCCACTAGGGCAGCTGGGGTAGCTTTTTTATTAAGTCTTGAGCACCTATATTTTCCTCAGCATCTAGTGGTGGATTTTTGGGATGCACTTCATCTTCGGGGTCTTTCTCCTTCTCCTGCTCTTGTTCCTTTTCTGGTTCCTATTCCTCTTCTTGTTCTTTAGAACCTTCAATTTTTTCTACCATACTGGCATCTTCTATTGTGCTATCTAGAACCTTTTCTTCGGTCCCCACATCATCTATATTTTCAGGGACCTCTTCGTCCCTCCCGGTGTTAGCTATTTCTGCATTAACCAGGACTTCCTGATCAACCTGTTGTTGTTTCTCTGCTTCACCCAGGTCACCCTCATTTTTTGGGTCATTCTCTTCCATTGGAGTATCTACTGGGAGCGAGTGAGGGTGTTGGCAAAGTTCAATAATACGGCCACCTTGACTACTTCACCAAATGTGTTTCGGGACGCCTGATCTCCCAGAGTAACCAATGGCACTTTAAGCGTGATGGTTGGAGGTATAGTTGTTCCCTCAGGGTTGCATTCTCCGACCATAAATTGCTCATCTATGGGCTACCTTGGTGTTTCTTTGATCCCTTGGATTGGTATCTCCTCTTGCTTGGGCCCCTCTTGTGTTTTCTCTCGTGCTTCTTGTTCTGGTACCGCCTCTTCTTCTGGGACTTCTTTCTCTATGGGGGCCTTTTCTTTATCTTGCATGGAAATCTCTTCTACTACATGACTTATATCCCCTTGTAAGTTCATAATTTCATCCACCCTGAATACATCATCAAATTCATCATGTGGGGGCAGGTCGTCAGGGATTTCTTCAATTTTTGGGGAATCCAAACTAACCTCAACTGGAGGCATTTTCGGCATGCCGGGGGTGGTGGCTGCGCTTGGTGTAGGGGTCACCGTTGTTTTCTTGTTTCTTATAAGTGAAGCCTTGGTATCTAGAATGCTAGTAGACTCTGCCTCAATGAAAGTTTGTCTGCTCATCATGGCCGCCAACGATGGGTATCCCGCCGAGCGAGCATATGTCATTGGAGTTATAGGGAGACTGATAGATACATGCATGCTGGTTTTCTGGATGGCCAGCTTTTCCAACTCCATTTTCTAATGTAATTGAGCCATCAGAAGGATGGGGACCTAAGGAGGTGCATTGGGAACTGTGGCTTCCTCTTTCTCTTTCCCTTTACTTGTGCTTGGTTTAGTGGCTGCGGAAGATGAAGAAGATCTGATGCCGGCTGAAGAGGGAGTAGCCCATTTGATTGTTGGCCTCTTCTAGGTGCTTTTGGGACACACCCAGACAAAATATTTGTGACTTGCCTCCAAAATGGGGTGGCATACCCCTTCAATCATTAGGTCCTCTAGGGCAGCCCAATCCACCGGAGGAAGATCCTATTTATCCAGCCCTTGTCCTTTGTATGCTGGATCCTCTAGCGATCCCTAATATTTAAATCCCTTCAGGAAGGTCTAAAGGTCAAGTACTTTCATGAGCCCTTTGCTCATTCATGTGTGCTGTCGGGCCCAAATATCAAAACTATCTTGGTAGTCCACCCAGAAGTCTTCAATGTCTTCTTCATGGGTGGGGACGCCCGAGGAAGTGTTGTGGCAATCTTGCCGAAAGGATCATAATTTTTCTAGGTGTGGTGGAATTCCACTAGACCCAAGATTTTCAATTCATTCTCTGCCTCTTTTGCTACGGTGAGGCTACACATATAATCCCCATAATGGATAGGGAATAGAACATTGGTAACCTTCTTCGCTATGAAGAGGGCGTGTAGATCCAGGATCTGCCTACAAAACTCCAAAAGAATAACTCTATCCCTGTAATATCGGGGAAGAAGATGGGGCCTCCCGTTGAAGCCTGTGACCCTAATGTAGGTGTGGTGTTGGAATTGGATGAAATAACGGCCGTAGGTGCTAACCAGAGTCATCATCACCTATGATAGTCTGTACCTAAAATCTCGGGTAAGGGTTAAGATATTATGGTAAATGAACGTGTCATTTTCCCAGTAGAAGTTCAGGAAACTGAGCTCCCACTATAATTGGGGATAATGATCCCATGGTGTGACCTACCCCGGCCCATTCCCAAGTTCCCCAACTGTTCCCAAACCTAGAAAAGCTAGTCTTTGTTGGGCTAATGCCCACAACACATACGATGTCATGTAAAATTGGGAACTCTGGACAACTGCCTTCATTTGTGTATCCACATGATTAGATATAATAGTTTCCTAGTTGAAGGTTCAGTTGTGGGTTGTGATGCAGTATAGAAAATAGTACATCCACGCTGAGAATTCCTGGGTGTGGGGCAATCTGAAGATCCTGCATAAAAAGATTATACCTGCCTGGATGGGCTCTTTGAAATCCCCACGGGGAATTTCCGAATTCATTCTTTTGTGGTCTCACTTCGGAGACTTCAGCCACTGACTATTGAGGTGTTGCTGGGAAATGCTTTCGACATCACTAAATTCCTTCGATGATTTGGCCATGGTGATGATAGGGGACCCTTTGAATTGAGGAATCCCCAAATCATAAGAAAAAGTTAGAGTGTCCAAGGTGATGATTGTGGTGGGGTATTGTAGCGGCTGGGGATCGGCGAGCAGAAGTGTGCGAGTAGGTGCATTATATAGTATTTCCAACTGCTTTATTAATTTCAGTGACTGCACCGAACATGGAAATTTTGCAGCCTTTATGATGCCGGAGGTGGCCAAGCAAGTGGCCATTTTGTCTCCTTCGGCCTTTAACCTGTAAATGGCCTGGATCAGACCTTGCAATTCGGCCCAAGCTCCAGGGTTTGTATCTGTTATTTCCTAGACTTTGGAGTCCACCTTGGATCCCACAATAGTTCCCTCCTTTGGATATTTGGAGGTTAAAGGCAGTTTTTCTAACATTCTCTCCATTTTGGACTTTGTAGCTGCCAGGGTGGAAGTGGTAGGTAGTTTCACACTATCAGGAGGGGCAATAACATCAGACATCTTTGATCAACCTATCCACAACCTGCAAGACCAAAAAACCATTAGAACATGATACATACATAAAGAACACTAAAATTATGGAACATCGCCACCCTGCTGCACCTATCCAACAAATGTTATGTTCATCAAAATAATCCTAGAATACTTGAAATAACCATGATTTAAACCCTAGGGTGTCTGGATCTACTAATAGGAGGAAATACAAGACAGAAGGCAGCAGAGGCCCAGAGTCCAGACAAAATGGCTATTGTTGTGCCGATGTGATTGATGGGAAACCTAACTCGGTTGACGTGGGTCAGTACGTGATCACATGGTAGGCACCATAAAGGCATTGAAATCATTAATTAAGACAAGTGGGTCAACACAGGGAAAAAATAAATCCCAGATAAGACATATTTGAATGCTCAATTGTGGGAAATTAATCCTGCCATCAATGCGATGAGACAAAGGAGAGAGAAAGCTGTCATGGCTTGAACCAGCAAGTTGCCGAGTTTGAACCGTGGTGACTCTATCTCAACAAGCTTGATCTCAGGAGGTGAAAATGCAAGATAGAGCATGAGGAAATCACGAGCTCAGACATATATATAGGGTATACACACAAAATACAGAGAGCCAAAACATATATACATTGAACATACATTATTTACAAGTTTACAGAGAAAAACACACCTGTACATGAACCAAATCCGAAACAAAGTACAACATATACACTAATCTATAGCTGTGCAGAGGGTGGATGACCCTCTGGCAAAGCCAACCCACCAACGGGTGGTGAAACCCAAAATGAAACACGAAACACAAGAGCAATAGAACTAGAAAACACCAAAGAACAGAGAAGGAAAAAAAGGGAAAACATAGAAACAAACAGAAACTAGAGAACCTAATTGGAAATCTGAAGAGGAGCAGGGATAGAGCACACTAGGAGTACCTCTGTAACAAGCTCTACCTTCAAATGGTCATGAATAGGTACCTTGAATCGTCAGATAATAACCCACTAAGCGCAGAATAATCACAGCTTAATCGCAATTTGGTCACCTAAGAATCACTCTGAGCACAAGTGTATTTAATCGCGGTAACTTAAAAGTGATGTGTAATTTCTATTTATACCCAAGGTAAAAGAAAGTTACCCTCTTTCCCAACAAAACTCTGGAACAGGCAAACCTCTGGACTCCGGGCCTGGGGATTCCATGCCACCATGCCTTCTCATGAGGGGAAGACATCGCGGCGGAGAATCCCGGAGTCCAGAATCTGGCTGTGGAAAGAACAAACAAACTCTGGGACTGGGTCTTGGAGACATGAAAGATGAAAGCGAAAGAAAAAAAACCTCACAAGAGGGAAAAGACTTGGAGAAGAAACAAAGGAAAAACAAAGGCAAAGAAAACAAGGCAAGAGCCAAAAGCGAAAAGAGGGGAACCTACATTTTGCACACAAAATGTAGGGATGGGTACGTAGGGAATAACATAACCGGTCTTTCCTTGGTTCCCCAAGTTAGGAGGTGGTCTCTTAGAGGCCTAGGCTGGGAGGTGAGCTTCCATGGTCCAGTTAGAGAATTCTCATTGCAGGTTATGCATATGGATCAAAAGATAAAATATAATATGAGGGAAGGAGAAGAAAAGATTTGCAAAGTGTGGGTTTCCACATTGTTGACCATTAGTAAAGATAGTAATTTCTTGAGCAAGAAAATATTGTATTTGTAAATGTGTAATAGATAGATTTGAAAGTTTGGGCATTAATTTTTGTAGAGTTAATTTTTGGTTATAAAGTGTATGTTTAAAGAACAATTTGTATTGAATATATGCAAAAGAAATGTACTTATGGAAGTTTTGTTTTGCCT
This sequence comes from Thuja plicata, assembly GCA_018584345.1. NCBI lineage: Eukaryota > Viridiplantae > Streptophyta > Pinopsida > Cupressales > Cupressaceae > Thuja > Thuja plicata. The sequence continues at coordinate 2,437,049 of MU226296.1, forward strand.
TATGCTTTAGTTGTTTACAAGAGTAGTTTAGCATTTTAAATTTTATTTTAACATTGAAAAGGAAAAGTTTACATTGTTGTTGTACAACTTATCACAACCATTAGTAAGAAATAGAAGTAACTCTTAATGTATTCCAAGGAAATTATTTGCAAATTTATTTATTTCTTATTTGATTTTCAAATATATATGTGTGTGTGTGTGTGTGTGTGTGTTGATTTTTAGGACAACAAGAAGATATAGATTAATAGATATAGATTCAGTTATTCTATTTGCAAATTAAGCTACATTAGCATTCTTAAATTAGTAGATACTTTTTAAAAAATTTCATTTAGAAAAATATATATTCTTAATATGCTTGTAGCATATACAATTAGTATGTGTGTGTGTGTGTGCGCGCGTGTGTGTACATGCATGTATATATATACATGTACATGCATGATATGTACATACATCTCATGCATGTGTGTGTGTGTGTGTGTGTGTG
>MU226296.1:2452355-2491948 GCA_018584345.1 Thuja plicata
AGTGAGGAGTAAAACATTTTGGTGGGTAGGGAACCTAGGATAGAGGGAACAGAATAGTCCTTCTGGTTAGGGTCTGAGAGTAGCCCTAAGAGACTCAAAGGTGAGTCTAGAGAGTCCTGAATTGAATGTGATTCCAGGTGAGATTCCTAGAAGAGAGTAGGAATTTCAGAGAGTTAGGTGACCTCCCCATCACTTGACATGACCCCAAACCACTTAGTCTAAAGGCTAAACCAGTCTACAATGGAAGTGCTTCCATTTTCTGACTATATGTGTGTGTGTGTGTGTACATCTCATGCATCTACATGTGTGTGTGTATATATATATACATGCATGAGATGTACACACACACACACACACACACACACATGTAAATGCATGAGATGTAATGCACATAAATATATACATGCATGAGATGTATATATATCTTATGCATGTACATGTATATATACATATACATGCATGAGATGTATATATATACACACACACACACCTCTCTATGTTTAAAAATAAAACATGCATTACATGTCTATATATATAACTAATGTGTATATATATATATAATTTAAAAAAGAAATTTTAAAAATTTAAGTAATGCTGGAAACGTTTAAATAAAAATGTTTTTTAAAAAAAAAAGAAAAAAAAAGAAAGCACAAAGGCTTTGGGCGGGAGGAGTGGGGAGGGGGACGGGGGTCCAAACCCTACCTCCGTGGCCCCTCCCTTCAAAGGGAGGCGTAGGGGAGGCTTAGCCTCCTTGTGGGATGCACTGCTAAGCAGCGATGAATGCCACAACCAATGACCACGACCGTTGGTCTGTGGCGGCTGCCACCCCCTGCTGCGACCTCCTCCATTCCCGCCCTCTGTTTTAAAATCAAAAACCTGCACTTGAAGAAAATAAAACCGTCGTCGACAGTCTTATAAAGTGTTGAATATATATATAACTTGCTTCTCCATGAAGAATCCACCATTAAACCTACTCAAGAACATCATGGGAAAAAAAGAGGTTAGGGTTTCAAATTTGAGAGAGTGAATAAAATAATATACTTCTTAAATGGGTTGTTTTTTGTGGGAATTCAATTCTCCCACATTCTCTCTTTAATGTGACTTTTAAGGGACATTAGTTAATTGTTTAAAATGAAAGTTAGTGTTATATATTAATTGATTTAAATAATAAGGTTATTAAAAGAGGCTAATTATTTATCAGAAGTTTTAGATATTATAATGTAATAATTAAATGAGGTCATATAAGATAAATTGTTTAATTAACTAATTGATAAAATTTTAGTAATCCTATTAGGGTTAACGTTAATATTAAATTAGTACATTAAAAAAAATATTAATGGATTATGATAACAAGATGTTTTTTTAAAATTTGACTTAATAGAGTAATGGCTAGGGGATAGGGTAAATTTTTAGAACGTGTTTTAGTAAGACAAGTTATGATATTATTTTAATTAGATTAATTAAATTATAGTGATAATAATGTTATTACCTTAATTAAAATAAATAGAAAATGCATACGTTAGGTTTTAAACATTGATTTAATTGTGTGTGTGAAATAGTGCACCTGTTACCTGCAACACAACACTTCAATAGATCATTACGTTAGTGAAAATGGGGTTAGTAAAGCATGGAAATTCACTAAAATCGATCTATTGCTTTCTAACTAGGAGTGTGAAAAACAACATAATAGCCCTCAGATTATGCCTTTTTCAGTGACATATACAACCTAGCATGAAATATTTTATCGAAACTAAGAAAGATATCCCAATATCATGCATTCTAGTTCTAGAAATCAAGATTTAACAATGCATAAACATGGAAACTAAAATGAAACATGAATCTATATAAATCCTAACAACATAACAATACATTTTCAATCTAAAATGAAGGCCTAATATGGATGCATTCAAAAATTAAGGGCTTATTTGAGCTCAAAAACTCCTTCTATTTATAGAAGAAATGAGGAGAGAGAGGGGGGACAAGGGTCATTAATGGAGTTGTAAAACTCATTAATGAAGTGTAAGAGGAATAAATGCCAAAGGCATTCATGAGGCATGAGCTTGAGAAAAATGCATTAAATACAAGTATTTAAGAGGCATGGTGAGGGTGTAAGAGGGAAGCTTGAGAAGGTGGACTTGGAGAGAGTCAAGCTTGAGAAAGTTGACTTTCTCAAGTGGGTTGAGTTCCTAATCACATTTTTAGGAATGTGACATCATTAGGAGGTGGGTTAGAATAGAATTAGGATTAGGATTAGATTTAGCATGGGGTGAATAGGTTGGGATGGGTTTGAACCCAGGGTTAAGGTGGTTGAGGTAGGTTAGGTTAGGGGTTTAGGGTAATATTAATGAAAGGGATTATATTAAATATATTCATTCAAAAATATGAATATTAATTATTTAAGCATTTGATTGCTTTAGATAATTAATTAGGAATATATCCAATTAATTAGATTAATTTAGGCTAGAAGATAGGATTTAGCAAGTGATTTGATATAATAAAGATTTATTTAATTCCCTTTTAAATTAATTACCTTAGCCATATTTGATTTGAATTGATTTGATTTGATTGGCTTAGGTGATTAATAAAATTTAGTGATTGAATCACCTAGGAGATTAAATTTGATTGAATGAATCATGTTAGCCGATTATAGAGTTGTCTGGACATAATTGGGGGTATGATCACACTTAGGGAAAATAGGGTCTATGGTCAGAGCAGACCAAATCCAGGCAGTTACATTTGCCCCTCTAATAATTTATGTGCGTGCAGCGCATTGATTCAAAGAAAGTTTTTTTGATTTTGACTTCAGAAAGATCAAGAATTTCGCTTACGATCGAATGAAATGCCTGATGAGATCAGTCTCGCACTTGATTGAACTAAATTGATAGAAATGAATTTGAACTTGGTTGTCGTACAAAGGTTAATAAAAGATTTTTAAAGATACCAATTTTGAACTTGGTTGTCATCTAGATTGATAATACTGATTCTGAACTTGGTTGTCATCCAAATGTCAGTATGAAGCTGCTAGGAGCTTAATAAGAATATTTCTAAAATGAGGAAACACAAGATATCCAGCTTAGTAGAACCAAAGCTTTCTATCCAACAGTCTTGACTTAGTCAAGGAAACTATCACGCCCCTAGTTTGTTTGATAACGAAGTCATTTTAATGTTGTTTTGAGCAAGAATTTGATTGATGATAGTGTGATCATACCCCCTCGGGAACAAAATCGAAGGAAAAAGAATAAAATACCTTTGTTTAAAAGAACATATCACTTTCATGGAGTAGTTTGGGCAAGAAAGAATGGAGTAGAAGAAGTGAAGGAATGAAGGTGTGTTTAAGAGTAAACACACGAGAACCAAGTTAATTACGTGAAAATGTGAGTTTGATTTCTATAGAATTCGATGGATAAATCCATAGTTGCCAAGAAACCTGCAAGAAAAATAACTTGTTACTGGAAGAAGCAAGAAGGAGGAAAAAGAAAGAATCAACTCACAATGTACTCCAAAAATGGCAAAGCAAAAATGTATTCCTGATTGATTAAAAAAGGAGATTACAACGTTCAACCTATAAATGTGAACAAACCCTAAAAACTAAGAAAGCTAGGTTGCACATTAATAATTAATATGAATATTAATTATAATGTACCTAAAGAGATAGCTTAAGAAATAAAGAGTAATGACAATGTAATTAATTAAATCAACATGATTTAATTAATAAGCCACAAGTACAATTACTCTAACACCCCCCTTAAGTGAAGCTCAGGAGGTAAGCTAACCTAGCACAGCTAAGAAAGAAAGACAGAGGGTCCCGGAAACAAGGCCTAATCAGGTACCCAATACAAAGAAATATTTGTAAACCAGAGAAGAAGGAGAAAACCCAGAGGAAAAAACCCCTCTCCAAAAAGAGATGAGCTGCTGCAAGGAATCACTGGAAGAACACTGAAAGAGTAACACTGGAATCCTAAATCTAACAAGCGAGGAAAGATACTTCTATTTAATAGAGACCATTATGTGAGTCATCAACTTAGTTGGAAACATGGTAAAGCAAAAGCAGACCCGATGCCCAGGAACACTGGAAAACTCAGAAACTGGAACAACCCTGGAATCTTTGAAGCAACCAAAGAAAGGATCAAAGTGCAGGCCATGAGACTATACCCTAATCAAATTATTAATAAATAAACCCCCATGATAGAACTTTATTGAAGTTCATTTATTACAATACCCAAAAATTGTAACAGAAGAACATGCAGAAATAAAGACAACAAAGTAAACCTAATGCATGCAAAAAGAAATTAGGGCATGCATAGGTGAATGTTCACATCTGCCTCCATGAGTGAAAGAAAAATAACTTCTATCTTTGATTGGAAAAAAGGCCAGTTAGATAGAAAAAACAAAAAGTGAAACCCCTGCAAAAATGTCTACCTTGGAAAGAGCTTTCTGACGATATAAAGAAGACGAAAAATGACCTTCGTTTGCTCTAGATAGAGAAAAAACACCAGTAGTAGGTTAGAAAAAGGTTTCAAAAATATTTAAAGCCCCTAGGGCTTAAGATAGCCTAGTGCATGGGTGCATGGGCTGTCTAAGCCACAGCGGCTAAGTTGTTAGCAGTTTCACAGCGGATGGCAATGAACCGGGTGTTGCGGTGGTGCTACAACAGGTGGTGGGCAGCCTACCGGTGGCTGCTGAGTGGCGTTATGAGGCCGGTGGCTGTGCTTTGAGTCTGGTGGATGCGCAGTGGCTGCACGGTGATGCAGTGGTGGTGCAGAGGCTCAGAGGTGGTGGAGCGCCTAAAAAAAATCATTTTTTAAAGATCTTTTTGATTTTTTTTTCTTAGTTTCCGTGCCCGTACGACCCTAGAAGCCAATTTTTTTGCCTCAGAGGTATAGAGGGCCAAATAGGTCATGCCTTATATAAAAACTAGGGTTTTTGGGCCTCTTCGACATGACCATGAGGTTTGTTTATGCCCAAAGTGCACCCAAAATGAATTCACCCCTAGTTTGATGAGAACAAACCCTAAAAAGCTAAAAATTTTCCCCTTCGAACACAGCTTCAAGAACACCATAACATGCAACAGTAGAAAGGCTCTGATACCATGTAGAATTTGATGGATAAATCCACAGGTGCCAAGAAACCTGCATGCAAAATAACCTGTTACTAGAAGAAGCAAGAAGGAGGAAAAAGCAAGAAGCAACTCACAATGTACTCCAAAAATGACAGAGCAAAAATGTATTCCCGATTGATTAAAAAAAGGAGATTACAACGTTCAACCTATAAAGGTGAACAAACCCTAAAAACTAAGAAAGCTAGGTTGCGCATTAATAATTAATATGAATATTAATATAATGCACCTAAAGAGATAACTTAAGAAATAAAGAGTAATGACAACTTAATTAATTAAATCAACATGATTTAATTAATAAGCCAAAAGTACAATTACTCTAAAAATTTCATTCCCAATAGATCAGGAATCATTGATATCAGTAATATAGATGATGTAATTAACTTGGATTTAGAAGAAATTAGAAATCATTTTGAGCTTAAATTCCTTATGCTTTTGCTTCTTTCCTAAATGCATCATGCAATCTCTAAATGTAGCTATATGCAGACTTTTAGGACTTGTCACTGGTTTGGCAGATATTCGTAACATTTTTATCATCATTGGGCACTTTCAAAATGGATAACACAAGATAGTACAACAATCACTAATACCTACTGATATTATGAAATTATTAATACTATATTTATTAGATGAAATGTCAGAAATAGACTTAGGCATCAAGGCATGGAAGCCAGGATAACAAAATAGTCACTTTCTTTTTACTATATCAGAATCTGTGTAAGGTAAGATATTGGACCCACAATGACCTAGAAATTTCATATCCTTGGGTACATTATGCTTCGTATACCTTAGTGAGAATTTGATTTAGAAAACAGACAAGGAAATTGTTTCAACCTCACTGTAGTTTACACATAACAAAGATTGAGATATTTGTGGCTATCCACTCATGGTGGCAACTCTTACCATAAACATCTAAGTTAGGTGAAATTTATAAGATCATTTAGAACAATCACCATACGCAGAAAATTAAGAAAACATTATGCCCCTATCCTTACGAGTCTTTGTCTTTGCACATACATCATGGAGTAACTCAGAAGACATAAAAACTATCAATTGTGAATCAATCAAATAAAATTTTATAACCGCTTAGATGCCCCTAGTTAAAACACCATCAGGACATAAAAGAGTCATAATCAAACCAAGATCAAATTATGTTTTAGTAGTATTGAGAAATACTATTGATTCATTTTTCAAGCGCAGTAGAGATTCATCAATCAAAAGGTTGGAATTCAAGCAATATGTGTTCCATGTATGTGTGCAATATTATCTCTATTTTCAATCCAATGTAGGTCTTAAGAATGTCGTTCATGTTAGTGCAATGTTTGTTCCAGCCTTGTTTCATGAATAGTGACATTTTTGTGCAAGTATCGAGAAGCATTGTGTCACGAGACAAACCATCCTATGATGACCTAGCAGACACAACCTATCATACTAGAAAAGATGCCCCAAGTGCAAAATGACTTGACTCCAAGATAGAAATATAGACAAATCCCAAGCGAGGATAAGATTTTGTAAGGAAACATAGTCAACTCATAGCACAGGTGTAATCATGCAGGTTTAGTGTTAGAAATGTATTGATAAATAGAGCGCAGAATAGAAGTGACACCTGATTGCCAGGTTTTCACCACTTGGCCAAAACTTTTCTTTCTTTTTGCTACCAAGATGCCTGTTTTACCAAGTTTTCATCAAGGCACTTTTTTCTTTTTCAATTTTTTTGCTATTTTTGCTTTTTTGAATTTTTTTGTAGTATCAAGGTGCCTGTTTTCCAGGTTTTCACCAAGGATACCTTTCTTCAGGACTTTTTCCACTGTTTTTGGATTTCTTCAGGATCAATTTTCTAAATGTTTTTGGTATTTTATGAGAGCTATTTCACTGTACAGGCTCTGCTAGGCAAACATCAAGCGTAGAACTGATTCAAATGTAGAGTATTGATAGGATTTGGAAGGACATCTCCCTCAGGTGTAGCCAGCTGATAATCTCCAGTCCCAAAAGTAGCAGTGATAACATAAGGTCCCAGCCAATTAGGTTCAAATTTTCTTTTTTTCTCTTTGTTAGGCTGGTTCTTAGGATTCTCCTTTAGGACGAGATCCCCCACTTGAAATTGTCATGGTTTTACCTTTTTATTGTACCCCTTGGACATTCATGCTTCGTAAACCTTTAGATGATAAAACGCTTGTTATCTACACTCATGAAGTAATTCTAGTGCATTCACCCAGTCAATGTGGTATTGCTCATCAGTAACAAGACCTTGTAAAGATACGTGCAAAGATGGGAGTTCAACCTCAATAGGTAGTATTGCTTTAGTGCTATAAACCAGGGAAAATGGTGTGGCTCCTATTGGTGTTCTGATACTTGTTCTGTAAGCCCATAGTGCCAAATTTAGTTGTAGATGCCAGAATCTGCCAGACTTACTCATAGTTTTTTTTAGGATCTTGAGAATATTTTTATTAGATGCCTTAGCCTTTCCATTACCTTAAGGATAATAGATTGAGGAGCAACATTGAGTGATGTGGAATTGTTCACAAAGGTCATCAATGTATTGTTTTTTAAATTGGCCCCCATTGTCTGTTACAATTGATGAGGGTATCCCATACCTACAAATAATGTAGTTCAAAATCAACATAGCCACCTGTTTTCCAGTGGCTTTGATTAGCGGCATGACCTCGACCCACTTTGTGAAATACTTAGTAGCCGCAATGATGAACTCATGTCCATTTGAAGAATTGGGATATATTTGTCTAACCAAGTCAAAGGTCCATTGCTGAAATGGCCAATGTGTTATGAAAGGTATGAGTTCTCTGGTAGGAGCATGGATAAGATTTCCATGTGTCTGGCATTTATGACATGTTTTGGAAAATTGAATAGCATCTTTTTCCATGGTAGGCCAGTAATAGCCTACTTTGAGCAGTTTCTTTGCTAGTGAAAAGTCATTTGAATGTGATCCACATACACCTTCATGGAATTATTTTAACACGTGATCTGAATCTTTGATTTCTAAACATCTAAGAAGCATACTGTCGAGACCTCATCGATATAAGTTATTAGTTATGAGGACATAATGTGATGCTTTCCTAATCAAGGCTCACTTTTCATTTCTAGATAGATCATTGGGAATGGCTTGGTCAGTTAGGTAAGCAATGATCTTAGCATATCTAGATTGGTCTTGGGTAGTTAAAGCACAAATTACTTGGTATTTAGGGGTATCAAAGGCAGGTTAGGATAATTCTTCCACCAAGAAGTCATAGCGTAATTGATGTTCCTCCATTTGTAACATGGATGCCAATGTAGCCATGGCATCCACAGCTTTGTTCTTTATTGTGGGTATCTATTGAAATGTAATGAAGACAAAATACTTCTTTAAATCATCAACCAGTTGCTTGTAGGGCGTCAAATTCTCATATTTTGTCTGATAATATCCATTGACTTGATTGATAATGAGCTGGGAGTTACCATACACATGCAACTCTATAATATTCCATTCCATAGCAAGTTTAAGACCGTTTACCAATACCTCATACTCAAAAATGTTATTTGTGCATGGAAACATCAATTTGTAAGACTTGGGTATCTTGTAGCCTTGAGGAGTTATGAACAGAACCCTTGCTCCAGAGCCTTGTTGCGTGAAAGAACCATCAAAGTACATCTTCCATGGATACTTAGTTAAATGCATAATTGTTTCATCAGGGAATTGAATCCTTAAAGGTTCATCATCTTGGAGTGGTGAATCAACCAGTTGATCTATGAGGACTTGTCCTTTAATAGCCCTCATGTCCACATATTCAATGTCAAATTCACTTAGAATCAGGACTCACTTGGCCAGACGACCTGTTAATGTTGTTTTGCTTAGAAGGTACTTCAGAGGATCAATCTTTGCAATGAGCCTTACTGTATGTGACAACATGTAATGTCTCAATTTTTGTGATGCAAAGACAACTGCTAAGCATGCTTTTTCAATAATGTTGTAATTGAGTTCATAGGAGACTAATATTCTACTAACGTAGTAGATCACTCTTTCTTTCTTAGTTTCATCCTCTTGTGCGAGAAATACTCCTAATGATGTGGCTGTAGCCAAAATATACAGGAGTAATGGCTTTCCATGGATGGGTGCCATAAGAATAGGAGTAGCTAGGTACTCTTTTAATTCTCTGAAGTTTGCTTCACAGTGTTCATCCCATTTGAAAGTGACCCCTTTATGTAGTAATTTGGTAAAGGTTTGTGCTCTGTCCGCCAGTTGTGACATGAACCTCCTGATTGATTGAAGTCTCCCTTGTAATATTCTCATTTGACTAATATTGTGTGGAAGAGTAATTTCTAGTATAGCTTTGACTTTTGCAGGATCTACCTCAATCCCTTATGTTGAAAAAATAAACCCTAAGAGCTTCCCTGATTGGACCCCAAAGGCACACTTCTTTGGATTGAGCCTGAGTTGAAATTGTTCCAATTGATCCAATATCTTTCGCAAGTTAGTGATATGAGTGCTCCTTTCCTTTGATTTAGCTAAGGTGTCATTTACGTAATCTTCCATGTTTTTATGCATCATATCATGGAATATAGTAGTCATGGCTCTTTGATATGTAGCATCGACATTCTTTAACCCAAATGGCATGACGTTCCAGCAAAAGGTGTCGTAGGTGCATGTAAATGCGGTTTTCTCTTGATCCTCAGGGGCAATTTTGATCTAATTATAACCTGAGAAACCATCCATTAGGGAGTACATTTGGTAGCCTACTGTGAGGTCTATAATCATATCAATATTAGGCAGTGGGAATTCATCCTTAGGACATGCCTTGTTTAAGTCTCTGAAGTCCGTATAGATCCTGATAGATTTATTAGATTTAGATACTGGGACCACATTGGAGATCCATCCTGCATAGGCAATGAATCTGATGAATCCATCTTTCAAAAATTTCTCTAGCTCCACTTTTACTAGCAATACAACATGAGGATGCATCTTTCTAAGTTTTTGTTTCACGGGTTTAATCCTGGGAGCTATGGATAAGTGGTGCATTATCAATTCAGGATCCAGTCCAGACATAACTATATAAGACCATGCAAAGTTGATCTTCTTCTCTTTTAGGAATTTAGTGAACTGTGTCTTCTCTTCTTCTGATAAAGATTGTGCCAGGTGAACAATGTGAGGAACTTCAGTCGTGCCCAGGTTAACTGGTTGTGTTGGTTCTATCAGAACTGAAGACCTTTCCTGAAAGTGCTTGGGGAGGATATCAAGAATCTCATCCTTTGGCACCTCTAAGAGGTTTTCACCATCAGATACGTCTTTTATTTTTACTTTTTTAGAATCTGACACTGCCACAACTTGGTTTTCACCGTCATTTTAGTTCTTCTTTTTCTTTTTCTTTTTGAGACTGAGAAACTTGATATCCTCCTATGTCATGTTCACTCTCCTTGCATTGGTGGAAGAAGGGTAGGGTTCACATGTGTTTAAGTAGCAAGCCAAGGTGTAGTCATTAGGGAAGTCAAGGATAGGAGTAGGATCTGTACTATTCCAATCAATGAGTTCTGGGTTTATTAAGTATAAGGAGTTAGTGTTTGGGAAGGACAACATCACGTCAGCGTCAAGACTATTAACTGACATGACATGTTCTATTAAGTTAACTTCTTCAATGCTTAGATCAATAAGATTTATATCGTCATTATCGAAGTCATTGTTAGTTATATGTGGGCCAAACTCTAGTGACTCATCAGTAGAACTTTCATCATCATCTCTCCGCAGAAGGAGGCTCCTAGCTTGTATTCTTTGAATTTCTTCTAGGTCTAGGAAAGTACCAGTTTCTGCATCAATGAGTGGGGGAAGAGATACCTCCTCTACTTCAGGAATATTAATATTGTTAGGAGCGGTGCTAGAATTTTCTATGTGTGCTGATAGAGCTACAAATGTGTAAATCACATCAACCTCAATGTCCTCTGTGGTAACAGACATCTCATCCCACTCATAGTCATGGGAATCCATGATTTCATCATCAGATCTATTTAAGAATTTAGCAATAGTTATCTGATGTATTTGATTAACTACTTGTGGATCAAAGTGTGGTAAATCAAGGACATGTGAAATCGTGACTAGCTTCCCCCAGTTAGGGTGTGAATCCTGCTGTCAGGATGTGCTCTTAGTAGCGGTTGCTATCAATGGTACCTCTGGATCATCTTCTGTTGTGTCTCCTACCTCTTAAATAGGAGCCTATGGTAACAAAGGTATGTGAATATCTTGTGGTACCTCAAAGCTTGGTACATAGCGCTCTCCTTGATAGTTGGGATTCTATGTGCCAACATATAATAATATTTCATAGGACCATGGTTCTAGCTCTATTTCTTATATTTCATCACTCCCTTTGTTTGAAACTAGACTATCCTTTGAAGTAGGGTTTGTAGATTCATTATTAAAACCTAGTCCAGTTTTGTCTCTGGTATTCCTGAGCTCCATGTGTACAGGCTCAATAATTCCTCTTCCTATGTTTCTTAGAGGTCCTTTTCCTTTGTATCCCATTTTTTTGACAAGGTCGTACCCTTTACCATACTGCTCTGGGTATATTTCTACATGTTTGACCTCAAATTCCTTTGGTTCTCCTTTGTAAAGCCATTACAAGACTGCATGTCCTTCTGTGTTATCTAAAGAAGATGTGGATGCCTTAACCATGCTAGTTGCTTTGTGGATTTTCAGCTCTTTAGATGTGGTAGGTGTGAAAGACGGGGAGGGTCTTCCATAGGATCTTGGTGACTTTGGTAATTTTGTCAGTGATGGAGTTAGGTCCAGCTTGTATTCTCCCATACCTGTTTCTTCAAGTTTTAAGGTTTTTCCAAAACTCTTCATCACCATGTCTTTGGTAGTCTTAAGAGAAATTTCATCCATAGCTTCCTTGTTATGTGGAATCATACTACCTACCTTGATATTATTGCAAGTATAATTAGCATCTGCTGGGATTGTCACTTCCACCCCATTATGTGAGAACTTGATACACTGGTGGTATGTAGATGGCACAACTTCCATTTTGTGGATCTAAGGCCTCCCCAATAGTATGTTGCAAGCTAGGGGTAGATCCAGAACTTGACATATGACATTCCTTTCAATCGGCCCGACTCTGATTGGTAGAACAATAAGACCTTTAGAGGATCTCTCTTCCTTATCATAGGCTTTGATAGTGATTTTGCTTCTAGAGTCAATGGTATGTTATGAAAGACCCAGTTTCTTGATCAGATTAAGGGTACAAATATTCAATCCTGCACCTCTATCTATCAATACACGTCTAACATGGGATTTATGAATGAGGACTTCAATATGGAGGGATTGATTATGTGGATGTGTCAATGATTTATCATCCTCTTCAGAAAAGGATAGGTAATGTGGCGTTGAGATATGATTAACCATCACTTGGAATTTGTCTATATCAAGGTCCTTTGGCACATTTTCAGCATGCAATGCTTGTTCCAGGATTTCCTTATGTACTGTGGAGATTTTAAGAAACTCAAAAGTGGAAATTTTAGCAGAGGTTCATTGCAACTGGTCCACCAAGTCATACTTTGATGCAAGAATAGTAACCATGTGTTTTTCTACTGGTTTGGGGATGGTAACAATGGATATTTTGGTAGTTGTTGCTAGTTTTGGTGAAGAATTGGATCCTTTGATCGTGACTTGTGCCTGGCTTTGAGTCACCGCATTTGACTGGAAAGATGTGTCTTTAACACCTTTTATTTTGACCATATTAACTGATTCAATTTTAACGTCTAGCATATTGGTCACATTATCATTATTGGAGTAGGTGTAGTTTACTTCATTTCCTTTTCCTTTAGATGTTTCCCCTTTATCATAATTAGGGAATGGTTTGTTAAATGTTGTATGATCTTCGTTGGTAGTGTGTCCTTCCACTTTGATCTTGTCTCCTTCAATAAGGTCTTGTATAGTGTGTTTGAGTTTGAGACAATTATTAGTCTCATGTCCCTTGTTTTTATGGAAGATACAATAAGAATTGTCATCCCACCATCTGGGTTTGACCATTGGTTCCCATGGTTTAGAATCTGGGATCATGAGAACTTTGTTGTCTAATAGTGTCTTAAAAATAGTTTCAAGAGGTTCTCCCAAAGGAGTGGATGTTCTTTGAGGTTTTGAAGTCCATGACCGACCCTTACTATTATCATTGTTTGCTTTAGGTACGGGGGTTTTTACCTTGGCATCTTTGCTTGCTTGCATGCTGTTAGTTAGATTGAACACCTCAGGTTTAGGACCAACATTGGATGCATCTAGTACTCCATTGTTAACAACATTTTTGTTCTGTTTCCACCATTTAGGTTTGGAGTTGGAGTTGTTAGATTTGTTTTCACTTTGAATAGTGATCTCTCCCTTTTTTATCATAACTTCTTTGATACGGAGGGCGTTCTTGATCATCTTGTCAAAGCTAGGGGAGTCTTGCATTTGCAATGTGTAGTTAAACTCAGGTAGCAAGCTATTAACAAAGATTTCCATTTTTTTGGATTTGGGAATAGCTCTTGAATACCGTGCAAAGATTTTCCTCCACCTTTGTAGAAAGTGGGTAAAGGATTCGCCAGTCTTTTGTTTAGTGTTGCATAGGTCCATCATGGTCACATCATGCTGTATATTATAGGAGTAATGTTGGATAAATTATTGAATTAACTCCTCAAAACTTTTGACCTTAGGTGTAAGCTTTGAGAACCATTCCATGGCATTTCCTCCTAGACTTCCAAGAAAAAGCCACATCAGATATGTAGGTTCATGCATGTACTCTATGCTAAGAGCACAAAATTCTCTAACATGGTCATGTGGATCAGTCTCTCCCGTATACTTGTCGTATTTTGGCCATGCCGTGTTGGGAGGGAATGGAACCATAGCGATACTCTTGTTGAAAGGAAATGGACAAATGGAGTCCATAGAGTATTTTGTCTTGGGTTTAGCCTTCTCCTGTTTGAGAGTCGTAAGCTCTGTTTGCATCAAGGTGAGTTGTTTGGCAAGAATAGATATAGGAGTTGGCACCTCATTTTCTTTTATTTGTTCCACATCATAATCCTTGGGTAAATTTATGCCTGTGGATGCTAGATGGAGAAAGTATTTCTCTTTATCTTCGTCAATCATCTTTTTCATTATCTTGTGGAACTTACTGCGCTATTTGAGTTTATTGTACTCTTCTTCAATGATTTCTTCCTCACTGCCTGATTCAAATATAGGATGGTCAAATGTGGGTTCTTCTTCTTCATCGATATCTTCATGCTTTTGGTTTTTTATATTGTCATACTCCTCAAAAGCCTCACTCCATCCGTGAGTGGACCTGTCCATTTTTGGAGAGTCTAGATCAAGTAGGGAATTGTGAGATGTTTCTCCTTGAAAGTGTAGTGATTTAGGAAGTACTATTTATTCTTTAGATGTGTACTTGTTGTGTCTTGTGTTAACCATGTGTTTGTATCTCAACTTTGTCAAAGTTTCCCGATAGTGTCCGGTAGTATCTCGAATCGTTCAAGTGAGTGTGTCTAGGTGGAAGTATCATTTGTGTTTTGGTGGAAGTAAATGTTTCCAATGTCAGAGGGTTAGAATGCCTTGATAGTGAGCTAGGAATCAAGTTTTTGTAAAAAGTAGATATACCACATGTATTGAGACTGATTGCGGGAGACTGACAGGACATGCAAGGTAGACGTCTGAAAAAAAGTGTTTTGACACAGCAACAGGGAGACCAAAAAAGACAATAGGGATAGACTAAAGATCCAAAAGGGTATCCAAATCAACTGAATTTATCTGAGAAACAAGTATGCAAGTGCCCACTGTCCTAGATGCGAGCCCCTAGATGCAAGCCAGGAAATACAGTATGCAAGCTTTTGATGACCCAGATGTGAGCTAGGATACCAGATATGAAACAATGCTACCAGATACGACACGGGATACCAGATACGAGCCAGGAAATCTGGGATGTGAGTTTCTGATGTCTCTGTAAGATTTTGTCAATTTCAAAATTTTTGTCTTGAAAGTACTTGAAGTTTGTTTGATCCGTGATCATGTTTGGAGACTTTCCGGTGAGTGAAAAAAACATGTGTAGACCAAGGATTGAATTTTGTTGCTTTTTTTGAATGTGTTATCTTGTTTAGTGATCTTTCATATACATTGTTGTCCCACTTTTGGTCCACGTACCTTTCAGAAAAAAGTGAGTGATTAATGTATAGTGGTGGATGAAGAGTTTATTGTTAGTCCTGAGTCTAAGTCTAGAAGCCTTTCCCTTAGAATAGGGATCCTTTACTGGATTTTTCCCATTTTCCTTCTCTTTTGTAGCCAGAGGGTATGGGCATCTGAGTTCATGTATTCTTCGAGTAGGTTAAGTTCCCAATCCAGTAAAGGCTGTGGTTCAAGGAGTTCTAACATTGGTATTACACACAATGGAAGTATGTAGCGATAATTCTTCATTTTGCAGCTTGGCGGAGAATCGGGCTCGAGCTTCTCCACTAACAAAAAAGTATCAACAGAGTACATATTCTGTCGATGACTACTAGATGATGCCTCAACAAGGAGTACCGTGTTAAAATGAATCCTTTAGGCTTAAGAAGGGCTACTGCGTCTGGATCACACCTCTACAAGCCAATGAGAATGATTCAATAGAAAGAAATTATAGAAATAAGCCAATGGTAGAAAATGGATTCTCCCCTACTACAGGTGGGTTTCAACCCACGGGGTGAGTTTTCTGCCAAATCACTTAAATAAAGCGATTTCAAAGAGAAGCCTATCTCATAAAGTATCTGAGATATGAAGAAAGTGGATGAAATTCACACATGCCATTTTGGCATCCTGCTAGACTAAATTTTTCCCTTGGCGGAATTCTAAACAAAAGCACTCCAAAAGCACTTCTTCACCAAAGGAGAAGCGGAAAAGTGATTTTCTGCTACCTCAGAAAAGTTACCATTGTGGTTACTAAAAGTGAAAAGACTTTTCTTAACGGCCCACAAAAGCAAGGTAATTAATTCAAATAAAGCCATTTTACTTCATAACGAGCTTTTTCATTAATGTTGGGGTCTTTTCGTTCATGTGGCACGGGAAGTCAACCATTAATGGTAAGAATTCAAAAGTTATAAAATCAATTGAAAATTGCGAACGAGAGCCACCATTTGTTTGCCAAATTGCTTTGAATTCAAAGTCTCATATTTTAGCTTTTCCTTGCTTTTGCATCCCTAAGAGATATTTCCAATTTCCAAATATGAATCATCAGAAGTATGGCTTCCAGATTCATGGTGTTCGATGGGATGAACGGAATTAATTCCAAATGGTATAAGATTTTAGATACATCCCTGAAGTTCTTTGACATGCAGAACTTCCAGAATAGATTGAAAGCAAACTAGACACATCCTATTATAGAGAAATTGAAAGAGAGCGGATTGGTTGAGGTTGTTGGTTTTCCAGTGGCTATTCAAGCCCCAGAATTAATCTGGGAATGCATCACTCAATACAACCCAGACACAAGGCAAATTATCCTTCCTAATGATACAATGTTGTTGCCTATTGACAGGGAATCAGTCCAGAACTTGCTTTGCATTCCAGAGCAAGCCGAGTATTCAGAAATGACATATAGTCGAGCGGTGACTGAGTAGATTGCTAAAAATTCAGTCTGGAAGAAAGAGATAATTAAAGCATGGTTTTAAGAACCTAAGAGTGCGAAATGAAATCTACCAAAGACATTATACAACACTAATCTAAAGCTGGAGATCGTTGACATCCTGGTGTTGCTCCACAGGATTAGAGGTGAGAGTGAGGCACTCAATTTTGTCGACCATCACTTCTTCTTGGTTCAGGTAATCTATTCCCAGCACCACTTCATAGATTGGGTGCTTATGGTAAGTGAGAACCTCTCAGAAGCCCTAGATAGAGCTCAATGCCAGAATGAATTTTACTTATCTTCAGTCCTCTTATAGATTCTGGCTACACTCCAAATTTGGCCAGGACTCCCTAGATTAGAAGAATTCCTTGATGATGTCAAAAGTTATGAATTTTTCCCCTCTTTGCAATTACATAATAGTTATGCTGAGTACCTTTGGGTTAATGATGCATTCACAATGAGATTGTGCATGGAGTTACAAGGTTGTCTAGAAAGGAGATTCTCCCCTGAAGCCATGGCTTTCAATAGCCAATTCAGATGCTATTTCATTCAATTTAGAGGTTTCTCATATCTTCATCTTGCAGGTTTTGATGATTTCCCTTTAAGGCTACCTAGGTATCCTACTGATATGATCATGGTGATTGAGGTAATGATCAGGTGAGCACTCTAGGTGAACTTGCTCTGTGCTGAAGCTAAGAAGAAAGGGTATGATTTCCCCATGACCATTGGGGCTTACAACTATACATCCAGGTCAGAGGAAAAGAATATTATCAAGACATTCTCAAAGAAGTTTTCTTTGGAAACCTACGATCTCTTGAGACTGCAATATGATCTAGTGAGCTATGCCAGATATGTATTGCAAATGAGCCATGTGATTCATCATGTTCATGATATAGAAGACTACTGGGAAAATTAGAAGGATGATCTAGAAAGTAGAGAGAGATTCTAGGCTCAGTTAACTGTTGAAAAAATCATAATGTTCGATGTTAATATTACAGTAGAGGGGCTAGAAGATGATGGTAACCATATGTATGATGATACATATCTAGAGGAGATAAAGCTCACCCCTGTCAGTTCTAAACCCATGCTGGACCAAGCCATTAGCGACTTGCCAACTCTAATGGGGGGTATTTAAAAGAGAATAGAACAATGGGTTGAATGTACCATGGGCAAAAGGAATAGATTAGAATGGAAACCGCCTACCCAACAAACTCTGGCTAAAGACACAGCTGGTACTACAACTACTTCATCGGTAATAATCCCAACCATTGCCAAAGGATCAACCCAGCCGATAGGAGGAGGTGATGAACCTCCTAAGAAAACAATCACATTGGAGAAGACTTGTGGAGAAGGTCCACTCTTGAATATCAGGACAACAAAAGAGCCCACCAAAGATGCGGAACCAGAGTGGTTGGTAAAAGTAGTCACATTAGATGTATCGGTTGATACCCCTACCTAGGATTCTCCCAGGAGAGGGTCTCCTGTCATAGTGGAGGTGGGTGAAGATACACCTTCAACCAAAGAATCAGAAGGAGAAGACGGGAAGAATCAAAAGATTGCTTTAGTAGCCAAGTCAGTGTCCTCCTCTCCTACTTTGGTAAACCCATTTGCTACAAGACCTAAGGCTACACCTCTAGTCATTAGGAAGTTATTCATTGAGGAGTTGGTCTCTGCCAACAAAGTCACTAGTGTAGAGTCATGGATAGAACATACTCTGGAATGCAAGAGAAAGAGGGTGTAAGAAGGGACTGCTAGGAAGGACACTCTGTCAAGAGCTATTCAGCCCAGGGCCATCAAGAGAAAAAAGAAAAAGGTGAAGACAATGTCTACCTTGGGTCATGATCTTGAGACTGGACACTTCACCATGGAAGTGGCTAAGCCAATTAAAGAAGGTAGATTCAAGGATATGACTGCTTCAGACTTTCAACTGCAGTCATTTGACATGGGGTTGGCCCGTCATGATACTAAGGTGAATTGGTGGAAATCTACCAATGTTGTGATAGAGGGGGAGCTCAAGGAGCTCAAGACTGTCAAAGTCCAACTTAAGGAAGAAGTGGCAGAGTTGACCAACTTCATTAGATAGATCCTTACCCCAATTGTAAGCGTTCCCAACACCCAAACCACCTTTGACCCCACTGCTACAGAGAATCAGGTCATTTTGGCTAAATTGCAAGAAGATCAACATTATGGGCAGATTGGTAAGTAGTAGATAGAGAGGCTCGAGTCTGAGGGCCTAGCAGTGGTTGAAAAACTAGGCAATACTCTCCTAAGGTTGGAAGTAGAGAGCAATAATATTACTACGAACCTATAGACTCTCACATCAGAGAGGGTGATATATCAGGAGTGTATAGTTATGCTGCATGTGGTGGTAAAGATGAAGACCAAAGAAGCTCTAAAGGCCAAGATTTTATAGAAAGGAGATGAGCCTTTGATCAAATGGCTTCAGAGCCTAGAATTTAAGATCAAAATGATCATTTAGGCCAAAGCAGGATTGCAACAGACAGATGTCAAGATCAAAGAAGAGAAGAGTAAAGATTTCAAACTTCTCTCAGGGCTTCATACAAAATCACAGACCAGTGGTCAAGGCAAGGCAATAATCGGAGTAACTAATATGCAGAATTCATTTTCTAGTTATTTACATAAACTGACAGAAGATTCTGCCTCTCATCTGGACAAAATACCAGAACTCCAGCAATTGAGTGGATGTATCTTTAGAGCGACAGAGGAACTGAAAGATCAGACTGATGCTATCAATATTCTCACCAAAGAACATTCTAAGTGGCTCATTCGATACACTAGCATCTACGTCAATAGGCATGAAGAACTTGTTCAAGTTGTTATAGTGGTTACAACCTATAGGGATAAAATAGACAAGGGGAAGGAAACTAAAACTTAATAGATTCCCCCTTGTACTATTTTTGATACTATTGTAACTGATAAATCTTTCAGTTATCATTTATAGTTGGGGAAGTTGAACCATTTTGGTTCTCCCCCTTTTCTTGTAACGGCCCAATCTGGGACCCTATATGTACTATTTCCAAAATCAATACAAAGGTCGGCTAAATTTTGGTGTGAAAGATAGCATTTTGCTGAGTCAAATTTGTATGTCTAAATACCATTGTTTTATCTGTTCCATCTGCACTGCATTTATCTTTCTGTTGAATTTTGATGTTTCTTTGAAATTGGATTTGTAATCTGTGTTAGAATCAGATCTTTGCATTATGAATTGATGCAATTAGCAAAAGGGGAAACTTGTTGTTATCTCAAGTTTGGGAAACATTCTCATGATATAGATTGACTCATAGTTGTTTCATCTTTAGTTTAGCCTTGCACATGCATTTTCAGTAGAAGTTCATGTATTACCAATTTTGGGAGTTAATTCGATTGATAAAATCTCAGGATTGGCTAGATTTAGAGTTGAATTCATCCTGCCTGAGCTATTTCTTGCCTAGGATTAGCTTGGTTTGCCTCTTCTATTCTAGGGTTAAGAACATACCCCTGTTAGATTAGGAAAAAGAAAAATTCACCGAAAATCATTCATATAAGGGTGTTGTACCTTTTAATTTAGAGGGAATTAGTTTCTTCAATAACAATTTCCCAACTGTTATATTCGATTGTTCTTAAGAATTTTGGGTAGTTTGGAGTTAAGTTGAAAAGAACAATCTATTTACTAATAGATTTTTGGTGACTCTACTGGGGAAATGAATAGTCGTTACACCAGAAGCGTATCATGAGGAAAGATGGTGCTTCCCCATGATAATATATTTCCTGTACTCCAACCAAATCTTGGTTTTCAAGATGATCAAGAGGACCTTATTTCCTCACTAAAATCTTTTGCCTGGAGGAACAGAAGAAACACCGAACATTACAAAAATGCCAGTCAAGTGCTAGAGCAAGAAGAAGCTAGAATAGAGGCACTTGAAGGAGTCTTCCAAACGAGAAATCAAAGAGCACAATGCCAAGTTGAGTGTGAGGTTAGGCCACAGAATTAATCAAAAACCTGGAGCCTAAAAGATTTCTCAGGAGCACAAAGAGAGAAGGAAGTACAGATCCAATCTTTGAGAGACTTGCAGATATTAATTTTGCTCAGCTTGAAGTACCTCACCGAAGAAACAAAGCTATGAAAAGCCAGAGCAGACCTTCTTCACCCCTAAGTAGTCTACTCTTTTGTCCACCACTTGCCAAGTGTTAATGTTACACAGAGTAGTTGCTCCTCCTATTATCAATCTAGCCCCTTACTTACCTCAAGTAACAATGGCTCTCCCTTGGGCTGCTACAGTCAGACCCCTACAATTAGCTTCTTATAACCCTCTTCCCTCAGGGTCTAGAAAGAATTTCCCTAAGTTTTCTGGAGATGGGAAAGTATCTACAGATGAACATATTGCTGCATTCTTTTCTTCTGTCAACATTCTAGTAGTACGAGAAGAGGATGTGGCCATTAGATTATTTGTTGAGACACTGGTTGAGGGTGTCACCAATTGGTTTCATCACCTGCCAAATTCTTCTATTATGGACTAGGCCTCCATGAGAGCTACTTTTGAGAGAAGATCAAAACTGTAGAAGATGAACATGCTCTCCTGACACAATTGACCTCTATCAAGAAAGAGCCTTCTATTAGTATGAGAGATTTCATAGCCAAATTCAATAAGCTAGTAAATTGTATTCTAGCAGCTGATAGACCTATGGCAGGAAATTTGAAAACATTCTTTATAAGTGCTATGCCACCAGACATCAATTATGATCTAAGGAGAGTGAACCCTGTTGGTTTAGATGCTACATAGAGGACTGTCATGGAACTCGAAGACCATATGATTTCATCCAAGAAATGGAAGAGAGAGATACAGTCAAGAACCAACACTAGTAGTACTAGATCGTCCGATGAGATGATCTAGAAATTGTCAAACGAGTTCATCACCTTCAAGAGGCAACTTCCTAGGTTCAATAACCCTTATCAACAAAATTATCAAGAACAACCTAGAAGAAACAATGATGGGAGGAATTTTGATAGTAAAGCATTACAGTTAACTGGTTCACCACAAAGACCAGCTATTGAAGCCCCCCCTAAAAGAGGGAATATGTGCACCTTTCACCTAACTATAGATCATGATGGAGAAAGTTGTCCTGACGTAGCCTGTGCTTGGCAAATGCATTAGACTGATAAATGGAACACTGGAATCTCCAGAGCTGAACCAGATTCATACTCACATGGCAACTCTGAAAATTTATATTTAGAGTATGAGTCTGGTTCTGAACAAGGAGCAACATGTTATGCGACCATAGATGAGACTTCCTATACAGTCTTGACCAGGAGCCAGAAAGATAAAGGTCTTGCTCCTTCTCTCCCACCTAAAGGTAATGAAGCATCTACCTCCAACCCTAAGGAAGCAAATCAAGGTGTGAGAATTCTGTAACCAGGTAAGGAGAAAAACTCTTTTCACATTATTCAATTCTGTAAGGATTCTCGAATTCAATCTCTCCCATAGATTATCTCAAGTCCAGTCCTATAGAATTACAAAAATTAGTAGATTACTGTACTGAAGGGAATCAGAACTTAAACCAGAACGTCATGACTACTATAGAAAATGAGTCAATTTTTGTGGAACCCATTGAGCAAGGTGAATCACCTATGTTAGCTACTTTCCCAAGTCAGAAGCCCGATCCATTTTATGTGTCTTTATATATTAATGGATGCAAACTGAGCAATTGTATAATAGACTCTGGGGCCTTAGATAACATGATTCCATCAATAGTAGCTAAAGCTTTGGGACTTACCCTTACTAAATCCCATGGGAGGTGCTATTCTATGGATTCCAAGCAAGTACCTCTGGTTGGATAAATTAAAGACGCTCAAGTGGCTCTGGCAATGCATCCTAAGAAGATGTTGTTAACGATTCTAGTTGCCAATATACCCGCTAGCTACAATTTGTTGCTAAGTAGGAGTTTCTATAGAGATTTAGGAGGAGAAATAAAGTTAGATTGGTGTCAAGCTTTAATCTCGGTGGGTAATAAAAAATTAAACTAGTCCCGGAAGAGAAAGCTAAGTTTACAGTGTTGAAGTTAGATGACCCTAAAGCCCAAATTTTATATCAAGAATTG
This sequence comes from Thuja plicata, assembly GCA_018584345.1. Taxonomy (NCBI): domain Eukaryota; kingdom Viridiplantae; phylum Streptophyta; class Pinopsida; order Cupressales; family Cupressaceae; genus Thuja; species Thuja plicata. The sequence continues at coordinate 2,475,156 of MU226296.1, forward strand.
GAATTTGGAAACTATATGTTGTTTACTGATGATCATAATGAGGAAACTAAACTAGGAGAGTAGGAACAAGAGTTTTCCCTCGAAGAGGAGTCTTCTCGAATCTGGACACTTGAATTCGATGGTAGTTGTGCTTTGTCAGGATCTAGTGCAGGTGTGGTCTTGATATCACCAGATGGGATATGTGAGCCTTTGGCTTACAAATTAGAATTTGGAAATACCAACAATACTACTAAGTATGAGGCCCTCCTTTTAGGAATCATCACTGCAAAAGAAAAAGGCGTGAAAATTTTGAGAGCTTGTGGTGATGTCGAGCTTATCGTGCGCTAGGTTAAGAATCAATATTCTGTTAAGAATCATAGATTGAAGAACTAAAAAAATAGAGTATGGGATGAGATAGAGGCACTAGATGCTTTCTCTATTGAATTGGTGCCTAGAGAGTTTAATGCCAAAGTGGACTCCCTAGCTGTGTCAGCTTCATTGCTCCTTCCCCATCTAGAATTCAAAGACAAGAAGTACCAAGTGGAAGTCATATATCGGCCATCTGTACCTGACAATGTAGAAGATTGGCAAGTGTTTGAAGATGATAAGAATCTACTTCTCTTCTTAGAGAGCGGTGGAAACTTCCACAAAGAGGCTTGTGGTGATCATGAAGGAGATCATCTAGATAAGAAGAAGAAAGATAAGTCAGATATTATCCAATTGCAGGGTAATATCATCCCGCCCCATCTAGTTACTCTGGAAAAACTCTTCAACATGCATGACACATTTGTGAAGGAGAAAAGAATTGAAAGAGGCCCTACTACTGGCAAATATGAAGGAATGAATACTGGAACTAAGAGAGATCCCAAGATGATCAATATTGGGAAGTGTTGCACTGAAGAAGAAAGTAACAAGGCAAGGAAACTCTTCCTAGAATACTCAGACATTTTTGCCTGGAGCTATGAGGACTTGAAAATTTTATGGAAGGGAAATTAAAACATCAAATTCTATTAAAACTTGAAGCTACCCCGTTTAGGCAAAAGCAAATGCACTATAACCCCAAAGTTGCGGATGCAATATTCAAGGAAGTAGATAAAATGCTTAAGGCAAGGATCATCTATCCTATACACCACTCTACCTGGGTGGCAAACATAGTCCCTGTGAGGAAGAAGAACGGAGAGATAAGAATCTGTGTGGACTTTAGAAATCTCAATCAATCTTCTTTGAAAGATAATTATGCCTTTCCCAATATGGAACACTTACTGCAGATTATAGCCAGAGCTGAAATGATGTCCATGTTGGATGGATTTTCAAGATATAATCAGATAGAAGTTGAGAAAGCGGACCAGCATAAAATGACATACCACCCCGTGGGGCACTTTTTCTTACTACAGAATGCCATTTGGGCTGATCAACGTGGGAGCTACTTTTCAAAGAGGTATGGACCTTTCCTTTAGTGACATGAAGAATAAAATTATTGGTATGTACTTAGATGATCTTACTGTGTTCTCTAGGAAAAGAATAGATCATATAAGTGACTTAAGGAAAGTATTGCAAAGGTGTCGGGAGGATGGGATTTTGTTAAATCCTAAGAAGTTAGTTTTCTATGTAACTGAGGGGAAATTGCTAGGCCACATTGTCTCCCAGGAAGGCATAAGAATTGATCCAAAAAGGGTCAGAGCTATTCAAAAATTAAGTTTACCTATGAATAAAATTGGAGTAAAATCTTTTTTCGATCAGATTAACTTTCTTAGAAGGTTCATTCCAGATTTTTCAGAGATTACTAAATGTATAGTTGATATGATGAAAGGAAATGTGAATTTCAAGTGGAATGAACCTGATAAGCAAGCTTTCAAAAACATAAAGAATGCCATAGCCAATGCTCCGGTGTTATGTCACCCAGATTACAAGAAAGACTTCGTAATCTATTGTTATTCTTCTGAACATACCTTATCAGCCATTCTCATGCAGGAAATTGAGGAAGGAGTCCAAGCTCCCATTGCTTTTATAAGAATTCCTTTGAAAAATCATGAGCCAAAATATTCCCAAACTGAAAAACATGCTTTCACAGTTGTTAAAGCTTTAAAGAATTTTAGATTCTACATCTTACACTCACATTCTCTTGTGTATGTACCCGATATCGCAGTCAAGTGTATACTGACTCAACAGGATGTAGGATGCAATAATAGAGGAGCATGGGTAGCTAAAACACAAGAATATGATGTAGAGATCAAGCCCACAAAGTTGGTAAGAGGCAATGCACTATGCAGGGCCATGGCGGAAAACCAAGTAGGCAAAGACCAAGAAGCTACACAATTAGTTTTGGCGGTAAGTATGCAAGACCCCTGGTTTGAAAACATCATATATTTCCTTACATAGGGTGAATGCCCTGAAGGGATGACTTATAAGAAAAGAAGAGACCTGAAACTGAAGGCTTCTAAATATGTCATCTAGGAAGATAGATTATATAAGAGATCAATGGATGGGACCTTTCTCCGATGTGTCGATAAACAGCAACAGGAAAAGTTGTTAAAAGTATTTCATGATGAAGCCTGTGGAGGACATTTCTCCTCATCTGTTACCGCATTTAAGATTCTACAATAGTGTTATTACTGGCTAGGGATGTTTAGAGATGCTTACCACTGGGTAGAAAAGTATGAGAAATATAAAATGTTTACTGGAAAGCCACAGTTAGCAGTAATACCTTTGAGACCGGTGATAATTGAAGGTCCTTTTCAACAATGGGGTCTCGATTTTATTGGTCCTATAAACCCCATGTCCAGTGCAGGTCATACCTATATAATCACTATGACTGACTACTTCACAAAGTGGGTAGAGGAAAAAGAAACCAAGAGGACTACTTTAGAAGTAGTATGTGAGTTCATCAAAGAAAATATCCTAGTAAGGTTTGGCATGCCTATTAAATTAGTTATGGATAATGCAACAAATTTTTCTTCTGAAGAGATAACTAAATTTTGTTTTGAGTACGGTATCATGGTTAGCCATTCTTCCAACTATTTCCCTCAAGGGAATGGTCAAGCCGACTCCAACAATAAAAACTTGGTGAATATCATGAAGAAGCTTGTAGCGGACAACCAAAGATCTTGGCACAAGAAAATCTATGAAGCCCTCTGGGAAGATAGAGTGACTCCCAAAAGAAATATAGGTGTATCCCCTTTTAAACTTGTTTATGGAGTGGAGGCCAGCCTTCCATTACCGCTGGAGCTAGCAAAATGCAAGCTGAGAATGACAGTAGAAGATAGCATATATGAAAATGGTCTAGAGAAAAGGATTATGTACCTAAAAAAACTGGAGGAAGAAAGAGAGAAAATGGTTGATCACATTACACAGCATCAGATACAAGTAAAAAGTTTGTTTGAAAAAAAGAGAAGACCTCAGAAATTTATGATAGGAGACATGGTGCTATTGTGGGAAAAGTGCAGGGCACCCAAAGGCATGCACGGGAAATTTGAACCACTATGGAAAGGACCTTTCAAGATCTATCAGGCATTCGAGAAGAATTCTTTCAAGTTGACATATCTGGATGGCGAAGTGCTACCCTTGATGTATAATGGTCAGGATTTGAAGCTCTATCAAATATAATTTGAAAATAGGTAACCCCTGTATTGTACAATAGTTAAATTTAGTTCCCACTTTTGTTTTCCTAGTTAGGTTCCCTTCATGTTTTCCCTTTCCTTTTCTTGCTTTAGTTTTGTTGTGAGCCGCCTTTTGTTGAGCTTTGCGAAACCAGAGATTTGAGATTCCTTGCTTGGACATGTGAATGTCCAAGTCCCCAGACAGAGCCAGTTGTTGCCCCACTTTTCATCCACATACCTTTCAGACAAAAGTGAGTAATTAATCTATAGTGGTGGATGAAGAGTTTCTTTTTAGTCCTGAGTCTAAGTCTAGAAACCTTTCCCTTAGGCTAGGGAGCCTTTACCATATTTTTCCCATTTGCCTTCTCTTTTGTAGCCAGAGGGTATGGGCATCTTAGTTCATGTATTCTTCGAGTAGGTTAAGTTCCCAATCTGGTAAAGGCTGTGGTTAGAGGATTTCTAACATTGGTATTACACACAATGGAAGTATGTAGCCATAATTCTTCATTTTGCAGCTTGGCGGAGAATCAGGCTCAAGCTTCTCCACTGGAAAAAAAGTATCAACAGAGTACATATTCCACCAATGACTACTAGATGATGCCTGAACAAGGAGTACAGTATTAAAATGTATCCTTTAGGCTTAAGAAGGGCTACTGCATCTGGATTACACCTCTACAAGACAATGAGAATGATTTAATAGAAAGAAATTGTGGAAATAAGCAAATGGCAGAAAAGAAAAAAATGGCTTCTCCCCTACTCCTATAGGTAGGTTTCGACCCCTGAGGTGAGTTTTCTACCAAATCACTTAAATAAAGCAAGTTTGAAGAGAAGCCTATCTCATAAAGTATCTAAGATATGAAGAAAGTGGATGAAATTGACACATGCCATTTTGGCATCCTGATAGACTAATTTTTTTCCCTTGGTGGACTTCTGAACCGAGAGCACTCCAAAAGCACTTCTCCACCAAAGGAGAAGTGGAAAAGTGATTTTCTGCTACCTCAGAAAAGTTACCGTTGCGCTTACTAAAAGTGAAAAGACTTTTCTTAATGACCCATAAAAGAAAGGTAATTAATTCAAATAAAGCCATTTTACTTCATAATGGGATTTTTCATTAATGTTGGGGTCTTTTCATTCATGTGGCACGGGACATGAGCCATTAATAGTAAGAATTCAAAAGTTATAAATCAGTTGAAAATTGTGAACGAGAACCACCATTTGTTCACCAAATTGCTTTGAATTCAAAGTCTCATATTTTAGCTTTTCCTTGCTTCTGCATCCCTAAGAGATATTTCCAATTTCCAAATATGAATCATCAGAAGTATGGATTCTAGATTCATGGGGTTCAATGGGATGAATGTAATTACTTCCGAATGGTATAATATTTTGGATACATCCCTGAAGTTCTTTGATATCCCGAACTTCCATAATTGATTGAAAGCAGACCAGACACATCCTATTATAGAGAAATTGAAAGAGAGAGGATTGGTTGAGGCTGCTGGTTTTCTTGTGGTTGTTCAAGCCCCAGAATTACTCTGGGAATGCATCACTTGATACAACCCAGACACCAGGAAAATTCTCTTGCCTAATGATACAGTGATGTTGTCTATTAACAGGGAATCAGTCCAGAACTCGCTTCACATTCTAGAGTAAGCCGAGTATTCAAAAATGACATATACTCGAGTGGTGACTGAGTATATTGCAAAAAATTCAGTCTGGAAGAAAGATATAATGAAAGTGTGCTTTCAAGAACCTAAGAGTTCCAAAGGAAAGCTGCCAAAGACATTATATGACACTAATATGAAGCCGAAGATCATTGACATCCTGGTGTTGCTCCACAGGATTAGAGTTGAGAGTGAGGTACTCAATTTTGTCGACCATCACTTCTTCTTGGTTCAAGTAATCTGTTCCTATCACCACTTCATATATTAGGCACTTATGGTAAGTGAGAACCTCTCGGAAGCCCTAGATAGAGAAAAATGCTAGAATGAATTTTACTTGTCTTCAGTCCTCTTATACATTCTGGATACACTCCAAATTTGGCCAGGACTCCCAAGAATAGAAGAATTCCCTGATGATGTCAAGAGTTATGAATTTTTCCCCTCTTTGCAATTACATAATAGTTATGTTGAGTACCTTCGGGTTAATGATGCATCCACAATGAGATTGTGCAGGGAGTTACAAGGTTGTCCAAAAAGGAGATTCTCCCTTGAAGCCATGGCCTTCATCAGCCAATTCGGATGCTATTTCATTCAATTTAGAGGTTTCTCATATCTTCATCTTGTAGGTTTTCATGATTTCCCTTTGAAGCTGCCCAGGTATCCTACTGATATGATTGTGCTGATCGAGGTAATGAGGCAAGCACTCCAGGTGAACTTGCTCTATGCTGAAGCTAAGAAGAAAGGGTAGGATTTCCCCATGACCATCAGGGCTTACAGTTGTGCATCCAGGTCAGAGGTGAAGAATGTTCTCAAGACATTCTCAAAGAAGTTTTCTTTAGAAACCTATGATGTCTTGAGACCGCAATATGATCCAGTGAGCTATGCCAGAGATGTATTGCAAATGAGCCATGCGATTCATCATGTTCATGATATAGAAGATTACTGGGAAAAATTGCAAGGATGATCTGGAAAGCAGAGAGAGATTCTACGCTTAGTTAACTGTTGAACAAATCAAAAGGTTCAATGTTAATATTGCAGTAGAGGGGCTAGAAGATGATGGTAACCATATGTATGATGATACATATCTAGAGGAGATAAAGCTCACCTTTGTCAGTTGTGAACCCATGTTGGACAAAGCCATTAGTGACTTGCCATCTCTAATGGGGGGTATTTACAAGAGAACAGAACAATGGGTCGAATGAAATGCAAGCTGAAGGAAGAGATCAGAATAGAAGCCGCCTACCCAACGAACTCTGGCTAAGACATGGCTGGTACTGCAACTACTTTGTCAGTAACAATCCCAACTATTGCCAAAGGATCAACCCAGATGGTAGGAGGAGGTGATGAACCTCCTGAGAAAATAATCATGTTGGAGAAGACTTGTGGAGAAGGTCCACTCCTGAATATCGGGACAACAAAAGAGCCCACCAAAGATGCAGAACCAGAGCGGTCGATAAAAGAAGTCACAGTAGATGTACCAGTTGATACCCCTACCAAAGATTCTCCTAGGAGAGGGTCTCTTATCATAGTGGAAGTGGGTGAAGATACTCCTTCAACCATAGAATCAGAAGGAGAAGCCGAGAAGAATTAGAAGATTGCTTTAGTAGCCAAGTTGGTGTCCTCCTCTCCTACTTTGGAAAACCCATTTGCCTCGAGACCTAAGGCTTCACCTCCAGTCATCAGGAAGTTATTCATTGAGGAGTTGGTTCTCTGCCAACAAAGTCACTAGCACATAGTCATGGATAGAACATACTCTTGAATGCAAGAGAAAGAGGACGGAAGAAGGGACTGCTAGCAAGGACACTCTGTCAAGAGCTATTCAGCCCAAGGCCATCAAGAGCAAACAGAAGAAGGTGAAGATAATGTGTACCCTGGGTCATGATCCTGAGACTGGACACTTCACCATGGAAGTGGCCAAGCCAATTAAATAAGGTAGATTCGAGGATATAACTACTTGAGACTTTCAACTGTAGTCATTTGACATGGGGTTGGCCTATCATAATACCAAGGTGGATTGGTGGAAATCTACCAATGTTGTGATAGAGGGGGAGTTTGAGGAGCTCAAGACTGCCAAAGTCCAGCTTAAGGAAGAAGTGGTGAAGCTGACCAACTTCATCAGACAGCTCCTTACTCTGATTGCAATCGTTCCCAGCACCCAAACCACCTTTGACCCCACTTTGATGGAGAACCAGGCCATTTTTGGCTAAATTGTAAGAAGATCAACATTATGGGCAGATTGGTAAGCGATGGATAGAGAGGCTTGAGTCTGAGGGCCTAGCAGTGGTTGAACAACTAGGAAATACTCACCTAAGGTTGGAAGTAGAGAGCAATAATATTGCTGCGAACCTACAGACTCTCACGTCAGGGAGGGTGAAATGTCAGGAGTGTATAGTTATGCTGCATGTGGCGGTAAAGATGAAGACCAAAGAAGCTCTAAAGGCCAAGAGTTTACAGAAAGGAGATGAGCCTTTGATCAAATGGCTTCAGAGCCTAGAATTTAAGATCGAAATGATCATTCAGGCCAAAGCAGGACTGCAACAGACAGATGTCAAGATCAAAGAAGAGCAGAGTAAAGATTTCAAACATCTCTCAGCGCTTCATACAAAATCACAGACCAATGGTCAAGGCAAGACAATAAGCGAAGTAACTAATATGCAAAATTAATTTTCCAGTTATTTGCATAAATTGATAGAAGATTCTGCCTCTCATCTGGACAAAATACCAGAACTCCAGCAATTGAGTGGATGTATCTTTAGAGCGACAGAGGAACTGAAAGATCAGACCGATGCTATCAAGATTCTCGCCAAAGAACATTCCAGGTGGCTCATTTGATACACTAACATCCACATTAGTAGGCATGAAGAACTTGTTTGAGTTATTATAGTGGTTATAGCCTATAGGGATAAAATAGACAAGGGGAAGGAAACTGAAACCTAATAGATTCCACCTCATACTATTTTTGATACTATTGTAACCGATAAATCTTTCAGTTATCATTTCTAGTTGGGGAAGTTGAACCATTTTGGTTCTCTCCCTTTTCTTGTAACAACCCAATCTGGTACCCTATATGTATTATTTCCAAAATCAATACAAAGGTTGGCTAAATTTTGGTGTGTAAGATAGCATTTTTCTGAGTCAAATTTGTATGTCTGAATACCATTGTTTTATCTATTCCATCTGCACTGCATTTATCTTTTTTTTGAATTTGGATGTTTCTTTGAAATTGGATTTGTAATCTGTGTTAGAATCATAGCTTTGCATTATGAATTGATGCGATTAGCAAAAGGGGAAACTCATTGTTACCTCAAGTTTGGGAAACATTCTCATGATATAGATTGAATCATAGTTGTTTCATCTTTAGTTTAGTCTTGCATATGCATTTTCAGTAGAAGTTCATGCATTACTAATTTTGGGAGTAAATTCGAGTGATAAAATCTTAGGATTGGCTAGATTTAGAGTTTAATTCATCCTACCTGAGCTATTTCCTACCTAGGATTAGCTTAGTTTGCCTCTTCTATTCTCAGGTTAAGAACATACCCCTGTTAGATTAGGAAAAAGCAAAATTCACTGAAAATCATTCATATAAGAGAGTTGTACCTTTTAATTCAGAGGGAAATTAGTTTCTTCGATAACAATTTCCCAACTATTATATTCGATTGTTCTTAAGCATTTTGGGTAGTTTGGAGTTAAGTTGAAAAGAACAATCTGTTTACTAACATACATCAAGCAAATTTGCATTGTTAGAGAAACAAACACATCCTTATGCCTTATTTTCTAGGTGGAGGATAAAAATCCTTGCTCATTGACTTAGGTACACACTCAAATGCTAATCATAATACAACCATCACTAAGCACGCAATGACTCCAGTCATGATGCTGTATTAGCCAACTCCAAACGCAAGTGATGGCATGATATGACAAGTGTCTTGGGGCAATTACTTTTTGCCTTGCACAAGGATTATCACCCTTTCGGGGATGAATCAGGTAGTTTGTATATGAAGTTCATTGTTTATGATGGGGCAATCCATTTGAAACCGTCTCTCATAAAATTGCACAAGGCAAAATTGAGGCGTATAGCCCTATGAGTACTCAAATATATGTAGTCTCACAAGCAAGATTCAAGCGGCTCCACTCTACACATACCCAAGCATGTTCAAGGAATGATGTCGGAATTCCATGAACAAAACCAATTCCATCTTCCAAGGCTTTGGCCTACGAGGAAGCAATTATATATAGTGAGTTGGAAGCATTGACAAAAAACCTGTCCTCACTTGGGTCATTCCTGGGAGATTTTTTCCTAAACCGGCAGGCCCTCTACTATTAAATAAGCATACAAAATATTGGCGAGCGTAGGATGTCTAAATTTTTGATTCTTCAAAAGAATAAGAGAATACTCTCCTAATCCATGTCATTTTATCCCAAAACACTTCAATCAAAGGTTCTTTCCCTCAAGCTATGTTGAGCATGATTTAGATATTCCTAAGTTAATGAAAACAGGATGCATGAAAGAAAATTTGTTTTGTTCAATTTCCCCAATGTTTAGATGATTTTCTTATTCAATTACTAATCCAAAATTTAGACAATGTAACTTGTTCAATTATTCGTAATATTAAGTGATTTGTGTTGTTCAATTTCTGATCCCAAATGAATTAGAAGATGTAACTTGTTCAATTATCCCACAAGATTTAGTGAATTGCTTGTTCAATTACTGATTCCAAAAATGAATTAAGGTGTGAGTTTGTTTGTCCATTTATCTCCAAATTCCTTTTCAAGTGTTAAACCAACATTTGATTTTCTGATTTTCCTTAAAGGAAAAGAGCATAGTAATCTGGTCGGTTCAACACAAGTTGAGAAAATGTGTTAAGTTTGAAAAAAAAGCTTTGTAAATGGTTAGTACTGAAATCAGTTTAAGAACACCTGCAAACACAAATGTTAGCCAAGTCTTCCTACTTCCTTATCAGCAACCTGCAAGCACTCGTTAGACTGTCAAAAGATCAAATCAACAATTGGTTAAAGTGTTAGGGGTTAGGCAATGAAGTTTACAAAAAATTTCACTAGATGCAATCCTAGAAATACGAGATACAATGCAACAACCAGATGCGAGCCTCTTTACCAGATGCGATAGAGTGTCTACCAGATGCGAGCTTATACTGAAAATGACCCAAGAAATCTTGGATGTGAGCCTCAATTTCTATGGTGCGAGGGCGTATCCCAGATGCGAGCTTATGCTACTAGAAACGCCTCTGGACGTAAAAACTGGGAAGATAAATTGGTGAAAAATGAAGTTAAAATGAGGCAAAATCCAGAATCGATGCCCCACGGTGGGTGCCAAAAATGTGTGTGTGAAATAGTGCACCTGTTACATGCGACACGACACTTTAATAGATCATTACGTTAGAGAAAATGGGGGGGTTAGTAAAGCATGAAAATCCACTAGAATCGGGCTATTACTTTCTAACTAGGAGTGTGAAAAAAAATATATTAGCCCTCAGATTATGCCTTTTTCACTGACATATACAACCTAGCATGAAATATTTTATCAAAACTAAGAAAGATATCCCAATATCATGCATTCTAGTTCTAGAAATCAAGATTTAACAATGCATAAACATGGAAACTGAAATGAAACATGAATCTATATAAATCCTAATAGCATAACAATACATTTTCAATCTAAAATAAAGGCCTAATATGGATGCATTAAAAAATTAAGGGTTTATTTGAGCTCAAAAAATCCTATTTATAGAAGAAATGAGGAGAGAGAGGGGGGACAAGAGTCATTAATGGAGTTGTAAAACTCATTAATGAAGTGTAAGAGGAATAAATGCCAAAGGCATTCTTGAGGCATGGGCTTGAGGAAAATACATTAAATACAAGCATTTAAGAGGCATGGTGAGGGTGTAAGAGGGAAGCTTGAGAAGGTGGACTTGGAGAGAGTCAAGCTTGAGAAAGTTGACTTTCTCAAGTGGGTTGAGTTCCTAATCACATTTTTAGAAATGTGACATCATTAGGAGGTGGGTTAGAATGTAATTAGGATTAGGATTCGATTTAGCATGGGGTGAATAGGTTGGGATGGGTTTGAACCCAGGGTTAAGGTGGTTGAGGTAGGTTAGGTTAGAGGTTTAGGGGAATATTAATGAAAGGAATTATATTGAATATATTCATTCAAAAATAGGAATATTAATTATTTAAGCATTTGATTTCTTTAGATAATTAATTAGGACTATAGCCAATTAATTAGATTAATTTAGGCTAGAAGATAGGATTTAGCAAGTGATTTGATATAATAGAGATTTATTTAATTCCCTTTTAAATTAATTACTTTAGCCATGTTTGATTTGAATTTAATTGATTTGATTTGATTGGCTTAGGTGATTAATAAAATTTAGTGATTGAATCACCTAGGAGATTAAATTTGATTGAATGAATTATGTCAGCCGATTACAGAGTTGTCTAGACATAATTGGGGGTATGATCACACTTAGGGAAAATAGGGTCTATGGTCAGAGTAGACCAAATCTAGGTGGTTACAACTAGGGGATAGGGTAAATTTTTAGAACATGTTTTAGTAAGGAGAGTTACAATATTATTTTAATTAGATTAATTAAATTATAGTGATAATAATGTTATGACCTTAATTAAAATAAATAGACGATGCATACGTTAGGTTTTAAACATTGATTCAACATAAGGGGTCAACTTAACTTAACTGAATATGGTAGTTTAACAATTTCCATCAAACTCTATTAAATGGATTTTTATTTAGAAAGTTAAATGTTAATAGAGATAATTAAATATGATAATATTAATTATTCCAATTAATGCATCATTAAACCCTAGGAAAGGGGGTGACTAAATTAATATATTATGATTGTTATAATGTTGAACCTTGTTAACAATTTGTTTAAAAGTAATGAATGTGATTAGATAATTAAACCTAAATAAGCGTTGTCACTTAGTTAAACTTCTTCAAGTAATTGTGTCGAGGGATGTTGACAATTGTCATGATCCCCCTCGACCTCAATTAGTTTTAATCAGATACCTTTAAGAAAGTTATTAATTCTATCAAAGACGCAAACATTAACTTGGACCCTTTGAACTATAACTATAGTTAATTAATACGTTTAAAAAAAATAAAAATTGTTAGTGTGTTTTTTGTTGTAAATTTTGGGCACGACACATTAAAATGTTGTAGTGATGTGTGGACAATTAGAGTAAAGAAGATCATTTTTTATTCAAATAGAGTAGTCCCACATATAAGGGAAATTACAAAAAACATGAGGATGCAATAAGTCTAGAGAGGAACATCTCCTTCAAAGTAATTCTAGAGACAATCTAGTTTAGTGACAAAAAGGGTAACTCCAAAGAAGTAGTCTTGGAAAGAAAATTTATCTTAACAAGTGAAAAAATCTTCATTATTAGCATGGAAGAGACTCATAGAAGCATAGTTATTGTTAGCCACTAATATCTTGAGGAGCTCCCACGTCTCTACCATCTTATCTTGACAACCTTCTCTGCTGAAATCAAAACTTCTGCCAAGTATGCTAGAGATAATGTTTTGATTGATCATTCCAATCTCCTTAGAAACTTTTTCCCATTTGTGGGAAACCACCACATGCTTACCCACCTTCAACACCCATTCAAGTTGTCCTGTAACTTGAAGTAGAGAAGAAATTCTAGTTTATAGACCACATCGTGTAGATGCGAGCCACTAACATTATGTTGCACAAGATACAAAATAACATGTTTCAAATCCTCATCATCTACATTAAATAATTTGGAGCACTGGTCTTCCAATGACTCCTACAAAGGACAATATTCAATACCAAATGTTTGATCCATTAAGAATACTTAAAACAAAGTAACAATTATAAAAACAATAAAATTATATGTGAATATAATGATGTATGCATATACATAATGATCTATACATATACATAATTATGCATACATATATATGTTAGTAATAACTGAGAGAGGTGTGAATCAGTGGCCTCAATTATTTATCCTTCAAACTTAACCACCAATCAATAAACCTCAGATTATTATGTCCCTAAAAGATGCATGCCATGAAATACTAATAATGATTAACTGTCTGTCAGTGTTCACTGTTAATCCTTGTTCTTTCTTGATTACCGATAAGCAGTATAACTATTTATTGAAACTTAGTAAATAAGAAGAGTATATCGACTGATCCAGAGTTAGCTATGTAAGATACAAGACAATAAAGAAATGAATCATACATACATAACACATGAATTTTTAACATGGAAACCCTATAAAGGGAAAAACCACTAGGATCGATACCCCAAATTTTCACTCTTATGAAGTGAGCTCTGTTAGGAGCCAACCCTGTTAAAGGTTACAAACACACTATTAAGTGCGACCTTGTTAGAGGATTTTATACATAGAGGTTGTCACTTGGTATTGGGCATCTATTGCTACCATCCTTAAATCAGCCTCCTTCTTAGACTGTCAATAAGTATCGGGCAAGTCCAATGCTACTTTCATGAATCAACCTTTTTGGCAGTCCTTGGGATGTACCTCAATATATAGAAGACTGTTAAGTCCTGCTCGGTTAAGAGACTTGATGCTCCAATGGTTAAACTAAAACACTATGACCTATTCATATTGCAACTTTGAATTGTAGATTTTTAGATCTATTTAAGTACATTACCTCTCTGATAAATATATCAATTCAATTATTTCTGCTCCACACTTTCTTCTCTATGATGCTGTTGCTCACTGTTCGTCAGTGTCTACAGAATTCCTTAGCTCTCCTTTAGCTTGATTGATCAAGATAGTATGAAGTTATTCTTCATCAATTTCTCTTCAGCATCCTCTTTCTATTCACTCCCCTTAATCCCATTTGTAAATGAATTAATCTTGTCCCTTATATAAACATAATATTCACCGTTTCTTGATTCTTGATTCTTAGCATGAGAAACAATCCAACCAATTAGATTTAAAGCACAACTCCTGATTTGTCTCGTAGTTATCTTCTTGCCAACTATACAAATCATCTTTAAATCAATCACTTATCTCTGGTCGAATAAAACAAATAAAACAACCAGTTAAGTCTATCTTTAGCTCTGCCAGCTAGATATTTTATCATTTTTTGAACTCTCTGTTTCGTCGGTCACCACTATAGTTAGTTGTCAGTGAAAACTGATTGATCATCAGTGAGACTCTAGTTAGCTTCATGAACTCCATCTGTCGGGAATCATTGCCTTTGTGAGACTTCAATTAGCTTTGTGATCTCCGTCTGTCGGGCATCATTGGAACTTTACTCATCGGGAAACCTTATGTTATTGCTTGTCGGGCAACCTTCTGACTTTTCTTGTTAGGCACTTTTTGGTTTTGCTTTGTTGGGCAACAATGCTCTTCTCATCGTCAGGTATCACTGTCAATGTTCTTCTTTTCTCTTTTCGTCGGTGTGCACTCCATCGATGTTGTTTGTCACTTAGTGAAGACATGACTTTTATGTATTGTTGGAAACATAACCTTGGTTCCTTTGGTTTTTTAAAGTCTTTGGAATTATGTACATGACCGTATAGATGATATCAATTTGACATCAATGACAATATAATACATTAACTATTTTAATGCCTTGCATGATCATCAACTTAACATCTTCAAACATTCAATCAGTTACATTTCATCAATCTCTCCCTTTGGCATTGATGGAAACATACTATATTATCACACTATAATATTTCTAATACAATATGAAATACAACAGTTGAGATTCATAAAACTACCAATCTTTTTGTTTTGTTAGCCGATAAATGTCTGACCATCGGTAAGCTTTGTTTTAGCTTAGATTTGATTCTTGTAGCTCTCTATTTTCTGATGTGTTGTGTCCTTTTCTTATGTCAATTTCTCTCCTTTGACTGTTCTTTTCTTCTGATGTCTTTTTCTCTTGTCAACAATTCTTTCTCTTGTCAGCAATTCTCCCTTTGTATCTTTCCATACAATTGCTCTCCCTACGGATATAATCTCTCCCTGTTGGAGTAATCTGATAATGGATAATCTTTCTTTCTTTTCTAAAGACTGTGATAATATGGATAATCTCTCTCCCTTTGACAATAATGCCAAACAAATATTTTACAAATATCTGACATAAATGTCAAACAATCTTTTCTCTCTATCCATAATATACTCCTTGAATTTCCCTTATCCATCAACAATACAACAATATGCTCTGGTGTTCGGTGATGATATATACCTATCTATATATAGATGTAGCTTTGAATTTCATCTCTTTCTTGCATCAACATTAATGATATTCTAATAATATATAGGATGATGCAGCCTTCTAGTCATTTTACTGACTGGTAGGCAGGGTTTGACCCCTAGTTTCTTCCTCAAGTACTTAAATGTATCCTTGGGCAGTGGCTTGGTGAAGATATCAGCTAATTGTTCTTTGGATTGTTTATACTCAAGTGTCACCTCCTTTTCTTGAACTTGTTCTCTCAAATAGTGATACTTGATGGCAATGTGTTCAGTCTTAGCATGCATGATTGGATTCTTGGAAATGTTTATTACACTAGTGTTATCAAAATAGATAATTACTGGTTCTAGGATCTTCATATGCATACCTTCTAGTAATTGTTTGATCCATGCAATATTTGAGCAATTTGTAGCAGCAGCAACATACTTTTCTTTTGCAGTAGACTGAGAGATGCATCCTTACTTCTTGCTAATCCATGTGACAAGTCTGTCACCCATAAAGAATGCTGCTCTAGTTGTGCTCTTTTGGTCATTAAGATTTCTAGCCCAATCAGCATCGGTAAACACCTTAAGTTCAAATTTGTCTTCTCTTCTATACCATAAGCCATACTCCTCGGTATTCTTCAAATATCTTAAAATTCTTTTCACAGTAGTCATATGTGATTCCCTGGGGTTAGCAGAAAATCTAGCAACTATTCCTACTGCATGTGCAATATCTGGTCTAGTGTGTACAACAGACATGAGTTTTCCAATCATTGATTTGTATAAAGTCTAATTTACCTCTGATGTCTTGTCCTCCTTTGTTAACTTACATCCAGTTTCCATCGGTATTCCAATTGGTTTGGATTCTTCCATCTTGAATATTTTCAGGACCTCTTTAATGTATTTTGACTTTGTAATGAAAATACCTTCACATTGTTGCATGATTTGTAGACCAAGAAAGAACTTGATCTCTCTAGTCATAGACATCTCAAACTCTTTTCTCATCTCATTAGCAAATGATTTGCATAGCATATCATTGCCTCCAAATATGATGCCATCAACAAATATCTCAGCAATCAAAGTATTAGCATCAGTATCTTCCTTCAAATAAAGATTACTATTTTCACTAGTTCTTATAAATCCAATACTTATAAGATAGGAATGAAGTCATTCATACCAGGCTCTCAGAGCTTGTTTTAATCCATAGAAGGCTTTATGAAGTCTACATACCATGTTTCTCTTGTCTGGATCAACAAACCCTTCTGGTTGCTCAATGTATACCTCTTCTTCAAGTATTCCATTTAGGAATGTTGACTTGACGTCCATCTGGTATACCTTGAATCCT
>MU226296.1:2502232-2514564 GCA_018584345.1 Thuja plicata
TTATTATTACATATTTTATCATACATACATACATAATTATATTTGGATATTAAATCATAAATCATTATATTAATTTATTCTATGTGGAATAAATAGTCATCTTTATCTTTAACATACTACTGATTATATGTAATGTTTGCAATGTTTAATGAAGAGATGTATTGGTGGAGAGACATGTCTCCACATATGTGGAGACATGTCTATCCATCAATATGTCTTCTCACTCATACACATATAATCCAAAATAGATTGATTGAAGGCAAGTACAGAAATAAAATAGTACAAGCCAATATTACATCGATCTCCATCATAGATGTTGAGCTGTACTTTAACACAACAAAATGAAACCCTCCATGAGATATACCAAATAATAAAATTTTTAGTGCAATGGAAGGAATTGAGACAATCATTGTTTAATTTCACCACTATACACACACACACAAACACACAATTATGCATACAAACAATTATTGAGATAGTGAAAGACCCCATGCCATATATAAATAAAGCAATCACTAAAGAAAATCCCTGAATGCCATTTGAAAAAATGATGACAAAATAAAGTGAAATGCACGTACGAAGAAGCAAATTTCATCATTTTAATGTAGCCCTTTATGATTAAGGATAATCATTTAATAGGAAAATGAAACCTCCCATGATAGATACAAATTGGTGTATACATATTCGTAATTATGTATGCATAAACATAATTATGTATGCATATACTGTTAGGATTAAGTAATATTGAGAGGGGGGGGTGAATCAGTATTACAACTCACTTTAAACATGAACTTAGTAAATTCCAACTTAACCAGATAATTTTTGAAATGAAAAGAGCATAAACATAAAACACACAACTCATAACACCATGAATTTGTTGTCGAGGAAACCCTGGCCAAGGGAAAACCCCGGTGGGGATGGTACCCACAAATATGTACTAAAATTATTATGTCCTTGTTAGGAGACCTAGCCCTATTAGGAGCTGATTCTTAAATTATTAAATTTCCTTGTTATAGGAATACAAAAACCATGTTAAAGGTATACTGATCTCATTGCTCGTACAATCATAAATATGATTATGTTACAATGGTTTCTCAATAGTGAACAATACCAGCATCGACTATGCTTAGGTAGTTCATGTAATAGTTTGCATCACCGTCTGCCTAATTCTAACATTACGATGCATTCATCTATTCGCATCCATTTATCACATCTCCATACACATCAATACATACATTGCTTCACAAAAAGCTCTTCCTATATATACATCATTATATGTCTAGTCGGCTTCCAATGCATCACAAAATAGAATTAACATTTATACAAAAGGTAAATACCAAGTCGGAGATCATATACTAACAAAAAATAGGTAATCCTCAATCTGAATCCAACTTAGCACGTTTGGACTCTGCATTATACTCCCTTAATCATCACATCCTTTCATCTATCATGTATCATTATTACTCTATCTTTGCATGTCTTCAACATACTGTAACTTAATGCGCTCAACACCAAAACATAAGTGACCTTAACTAAAGGTCATATACATCCCAAAATATCTTCTCCTAGGCTCACATGTCTTCATTTGGCATATACTATATTCGCTGACCAAAACTGTACTGCTATACTGTATAATTCTGCTTTTTGGACTTAGTCATTTTGCACGCTATAAGTCCAAAACTGTGTTTGACACCAAGAAACCATCCATACCAGATATCTTTCCATAAAGGACAACCCTAAAGTGTTCTAGAATAATCTTGAATGGACCACTTGCCAACAATCTCTCCCTTTGGCATTCATGATAACACTTAGCAAAAAAAGACTAAGTGTCAATACCAAAAAGAATATACATTGTACTTCTTATATCTCTACATATTTTATTCTCTATACATTTTTCATATCTACTCTTCTCTCCCTTTGACATCAATGGAAAAGGTATACAAAAATTTAGAGTAACAAAATTGCTTACCAAAAAGTTTATACCATCTTAAGCACATCCTGGAATGAACTTTCCAAGATCTTTACTTCCTCTGACCAGGTATTTACCAGTATCTAACTCACATGAATCAGTACATTTAGTGCAAAAGAGGATGTCTCTGTTTCCTTTAGCTCGGTAGGCATGAATCTAGTTAGGGCCTGCTTTGTTTTCTCTATGTCTGAAATGTAGATCTCAAGAATTAATAACTTAGGAGTAATTAAACTCTCCAGCATACCAAATCTTCCCACAAATCTCCCTTTCTTTGTATCCAAAACACTCATTTTATCCAATACCCTTGACACTTCTCTGTCTAACTCCAATATGGCATGTGAGGAGGTCTCACAAATATTCATCAATTTTTCTAGAGTTTGTATGTCCTTTGCTATTATATCCTCAATTTTTTAAATGTGTCTGATAGGATTTATACAGTAACTATATAAATTTATGCCATGTGACACACAACTCTTTACTTTAGATATGGTTTTGCTCAGTATGCCTAAGTCCCAAGAAATAGACTTGCATACTTCCTCCAACTTCTTTGCAAGGTACTTCTTCTCTGCTTTTTCTTCAACGATCTTCTCTAAGGACTCATAATGACTGTCAAAAGTCATCCAATACCTTGTTCAAATTCTCTGCATTTTTCTTTGATTGGAAATCAAGAGGTATAGATAGGAATTTGTTGAAGTATCAACTTCTCTTTCCATTACCCTAGACTTCTTCTCACCTTTATACTCAGATCTCTCCTTCGCTTTTGTAAATGCAATGAAGGATAGCTTCATCAACTCATCCTCATCCATACTCTCAACATCAATGTTTATATTTATATCTCCACTTGCCAACAATAAAGATGAAGAAACATATGCATGAGTTTCTTGTTTCACTTCAACTTTATCTACTGCTTCCTTCTCTATTTCAACTTTGCTCACTTTCTGCTCTTCTTTGTCTATCACTGTTAGATCAATGCTTCATCCATCAATATCAGTAACCTTCTCAAAAGGATCACTAACATCATGCGAAGTGTTTAAAGACATAGGCACGCCAGAAACAAATAAATCTGGGTGCTTCACAGTACTGACAAAATGGCTATTATCTTCATCCTTTGATGTATCAATGTTTACATCAACTATTCTTTATGACTCAGTTTTTAGAATTTTAGGCTTAGTAGCCTTGGAAGGTGAGGACTTATATGGTTCAATTCCCATCAAAACCTTATCAACTTCCTTTTGTATTTTCTCAATAAATTTCTCATACTTTCTCCCTGTTATCTTCACCAATCTTGACTTGGTTCACAAAAAAGGTTTCAAAGAATTTAATATCTTTTCCATTTCTTTGACTGAAACAACATGTAACATATCTTTAACTTCTTGTACTTTGATTGCTTCATATTCTATCTATGCTAAATGTTTCCTTATTTCTAATTTCTCATAAAGTTCCTCTGGTATACTTCCTTTTATTTCTAACAAGTTCTTCTTGAAAGAAAGTAAGTGGTTTATTACCATGTCTTCAATCAAAATTTTATCAGATGCATCATACCTCTCATAGTATCTGATCAATGAGATAAGCTTTCCCTACTCAACTATTCTCTTCTCCAGTATTTTCATGTTAGGCTTCCAGAGTTATTTTACATCAGTGCTCCTCTTCAACTTTCTTCTCTTCTCCCTTCTTCTCTTCAAATTTCTTCTCTTCTCCCTTCTTCTTTTCAACTTTTGTCCTTTGTCTCTTAGGTGAAGAGTCCTGTTTGGTGGATCTTGTGTTCCTTCTAGGCAATTCCATGAGTTTCACTTCCTGCGATGTTTTCTTTGGTGGTGTAGGTGTAGTCTCTAGTACATCAATCATAGTAGAGGGTGTACTGATAATCTTCTCAACTTATGGAGGTGGAAGGGCTGTAGGAGCAGTGCTCGCCAACCCAAAAGCTCTTTCTATCATCTTCTTTCTTACCTCTTTCATCTCCTCCTTTGTTATACCAGCCTTGGCTGCTATATCGTCTACCATATTTTCTACTTTTCTCTTTCTTATAACTCGAGTCTTCTCTTCCCTTATCTTCATGGAATTCTCTTCATAGGTACCCCATCTTTCTTCAGATGGATCATTTCAGAGGATAGAACATGTTCTACTTGCATGGTCAAGACCTTAGAACTAACTTCATATCCCAGAGGATAACACCACTTCTTCCTAGGTTGCACTGCCTTAAAGAAAACATAATCAATTTTAATGAAATGAATTGTATCCTTGTATTTTTCTACCAATCCCTCAAGGATCCTCATTCTTTCCTTCACTTGTCTCTGCAATATTTTGATCATCCCAAATAATTCACCATCAACCCATGCACTATTCTATCTTCTATAGCTCTGTGTGATTTGAATTCCAGTGGGTTCACTGTCCTTCCAAGCTCTAGGGTGCATACCAGAAAAACTATGTACAATATGAATATACATGTGTATTAATAGAGACCCAAACCCGAATGCCTTAAATTTATCCTTCTTTCTTTGCCTCACATTCTCCAAGAACTATTGTGCAAGTACTTCACAAAGGTTATACTTAACATTTTCTTTCACCAGTTTATATGCCATCATGATCACTCCTATTGATATTGAGTTAGGTCGACTACTGTAATGAATTTTATAACCTATAATCAATGAAATCAATCTAACATCTGGCTAAAATATATCATTAACTATCATCGCTCTCTTATCCTATCATGAATGTGTTAGGGTTTCTACCTATTTCTTTATGTTCTTCTCTGTGATAGGGATAACACTATAGCTATCCAAACCTGTTATACCATGAATTAAGTCACTACAAATCTTCATTGGCTGATCTCCAAGCCAAATGAACTAGTCATGAACTCTTCTTAGAATGATCTTAATCCATTCCTCTTCATCAAATTCATAAAGTTTAGTCATCCACATTATACTAAGGTTCTCAAGATGTGCGAACTCGACTTTCATCTTACCATCTGCTCCAATCATGTCATTCATCTCTTTATAGATGTCAAAGTCTCCCAAAGACTCATACTTATAGTGAATGTAAGACCTAATGTCTTCAACATGTAGAACGTTGCAAGGTGTTTGTGAAAATGCACCTTCAGAATCATCTTCAGTTGATTTGAACAGGTGTTTCTTGAATTTATACCTAGGCCTTTCAGGGACATCAAAAATCAATGGAGTATCCATAACCAAAGCTTTGCAAAAGATCTAAATACCTTTTATCTATAGATTTTGTGAATTTCTTCTTCGACCAAATGCTCAACAGACTTGCTTCTTTGCTTCTCTCAACTCAAATTCTTGTTCTCCTTAGGCTACATTCTTTGAATGACGTTCAGAAAAGTTATTTTTATTGACCTTATACTTTGTTGTGTAAAGAAATGACACAGTTCCCAATATAATCATCTCTGCACACAATCCATTCGATTAACAATATGGCAATCACAACATATAGATTTGTAAAACCATGCGATCATAGATATATGTTCCATAATATCTCCACATACTCTCTCTAAGCTCGCAAGAGCTTACTTCTCATAATCAAGGGCTAGATAGATTTCTAATGTTTCCTTCCAATGCTCCCCTAAGGCCATGCTTGGTCATATAGTTTGATGTGGAAATGATCACATCAGGCAAAGACTTAGTAGCATCTACTAAATCTCCTTGAACCATTTCCTCATTTGATTCCTTTACTTTCCATACCTTACCATTGTTTACATCTACTTTTTTGAAATGACTATAAAATTCTTCTGCAATACTATTAACATCATTAGTACTCTTCTTTGTATCAATAGGTGGAGGACCACTTATGTTCTCAGGTCCATTGTATCTGTAAAAATTCTTTGTGTCCTAGATTATGACATTCATAGCATGTAGGAGGTGGTATGTTCTGATTAACCTTCAACTTACAATAATTTGCAACGTGCCCAAAGTTATTGCACTTGTAACATGTAATCTTATTTGTTGTTCCTTCCCTATTATAATCTTTCTTGATTCTTCATTGACCTGGTTTGCTGCATTCTATCTTCTTGTGTCCAAATCCATTACAACTAAAACAATATATTAAAAAGGGTTTGTAAGGAGCTTTACTTCTGCAGTCTCTCTTCATGTGTACAATCTTGTTGAATCCAAAAAATCTACCTCTAAAAGGTTTGATTTGGTTTTTAGGTTCTTCAAGAGTAGGTCTTTCTCCATCAGTCTTTACTTCTTATTTTTCTTCCTGAGTTTTTGAGCATTCAACTTCATTGGAGCCAACTCCAGTCATGTCTCCTTTGGGCTTTTGTCTCTCTCTCTGCTCATCAATCTTATCACTGATTGAGTGAGGTTTTTCAATATGTTTCTTTGCCTCAACAAGTTCCTCTTTTATGATTTGATTGTATTTATCTAATTCCAGATACTTGTTCTTGTAGTGATCAAGTTTAGTCTTCATTTGTTCCATCTGAATATTTTCATCTTTTAAGGTTTCTTCAATTTTGTTTCTATCATCCTTTACCTATTTAATTTCATTAGCCATTTGAAGGGAAGTAGTGTCATGATCAAGCTTCAAAATATCTTTCTCTTGTTCAAGTTATTTTGTCTGATCTGAAGTATAATTGTCTGAATCCTCTTTTATCTTATCCATAAGATTTTGTCTCTAACTCTTGGATAGTTCAAGTTGTTCCTTTAGTTTCTTGATGAAACCCTCAGCTCTTCTTAATTTGAATCTCAAGTCACCATTCTCTGATTTAGCCTTATCAAGGTCTTCAAGTGTTTCTTCAAAGTTTTCTTCCAAACTTTCAGAATCCATCTTGATCTCCCTTAAGCTGTTAGAATTTCTCTCCAAGGGCCAATAACTCTGATACAAATTATTAGAATTAAGTAATACTGAGAGGGGGGGTGAATCAGTATTACAGCACTTTAAACATGAACTTAGAAAATTCCAACTTAACCAGATAATTGCTGAAATGAAAAGAGCATAAACATAAAACACATAACTCATAACACCATGAATTTGTTGTTGAGTAAACCCTGGCCAAGGGAAAACCACGGTGCGGATAGTACCCACAAATATGTACTAAAATTATTATGTGCCTGTTAGGAGACCTAGCCCTATTAGGATCTGATTATTACATTAGCACATTTTCTTGTTAGAGGGATACAAAAACCCTATTAAAGGTATACTGAGCTCACTGCTCATACAATCAGAAATATGATTCTGTTACAATAGTTTCTCAATAGTGAACAATACAAGCATCAACTATGCTTAGGTAGTTCCTGTTATAGTTCGCATCACCATTTGTCTGATTCTGACATCATGATACATTCATCTGTTTGCATCCATTCATCACATCTCCATACACGTCAATACATACATTGCTTCACAAAAAAGATCTTCCTATATATACATCATTATATGTCCAGTCAGTTTCCAATGCATCAAAAAATAGAATTAACATTTATACAAAAGGTAAATACCAAGTCGATGATCATATAATAACAAAACATAGGTAATCCTCAATCTGAATCCAACTTAACACGTTTGGACTCTGCATTATACTCCCTTAATCATTGCATCCTTTCATTTATCATGTATCACTATTTCTCTATCTTTGCATGTCTTCAATATACTGTAACTTATTGCGCTCAACACCAAAACATAAGCGACCTTAACTGAAGGTCATATACATCCCAAAATATCTTCTACTAGGCTCACATGTCTTCATTCAGCATATACTATCTTCACTGACCAAAATTGTACTGCTATACTCTGTAATTATGCTTTCTGGACTTAGTCATTTTACAAGCTATAACTCCAAAACTGTGTTTGACACCAAGCGACCATCCATACCAGATATGTTGCCATAAATGACAACCCTAAAGTGTTCCAGAACATTCCTGAATGAACCACTTGCCAACATATACATGTATATGTATACATATACATATATGGAGTAGATTGCACCATTTTAATGTCACCATGTTGGATGATATCAAATTTAGATACTATTCATGTTTTGTCACTGATGTCAACATATCTTTTTGTGAAGAGGAAAAACTAGTTAAATTGACTGACAGAGATGTACAGACACTATACAGATGTTTCAGAATGATCGAAGATAGGGATATGAAGAAAGATGTGTGATGACCTTATTCCTAAGGTCGCTTGACTTGTGGTTACATACTGGAGATGTATGATTTAGTGAAGACTAGTTTTCTAGACTGTGACAGTAATGCTTGACAGAGCAGGTCTCTGTATTTGGTGTATATATTACAGATGAAGATGTTTTGGGACATGCGAGCTTATGAGATGATTGAGAACACATGGAAGAACGTTAGTTACAGATCGATTGGTGCACTAGTACAATAATAATAATATATGACCAAATAAACTACCAAAAATTGTAGATAAATGACCAAATTTGGTCACGTGATCAGTGGTAGTTTATTGACGGCCATTTAACTCGCGACCAAATTTATGACTAGACTATTTTAGTCATTTATTTGGTCATTTATTTAGTCATTTATTTGGTCATTGATTTAGTCATTTATTTGGTCATTGATTTAGTCGTTTATTTGGCCGTTGATTTGGTCATTGAATTAGTCATTTATTTAGTCATATATTTAGTTATATATTTATTCATTTATTTATGTATTCATTTATTTAGTCATATATTAAGTCATTTATTTAGTCATATATTTAGTCATATTAGGGCACGATGGAATCGAACCATCATCCTCCTACTTGTAAAGTAGGTGCTCTTCCATTGAGCTAGTACCCTTTAAAGAATAATCATACCATGTATACAGTCTAGTCTGATGTTTTTAGTACAGTGACACCATAGAGGTGTATTGGAAGTGTAATTAAGTACCTTTGGATACTGACTGGTAAGATATAAGACAAATGTCCTTTTCATTTTAGCATATACTCCTTGCAATATTTTTGAAAGAGTGGAATTCTTTGTTATTCACATAAACATTGTCTTGGTGAACTTGTGTTTCCCAAATACTAACTCAATTTAAATTTTCAGAGTTAGATAAAAGTTTTTTTCCTGGCTCTGATTTAGTGGAAACTATTCCACCATGAATAACTCAAGAATTTATTTCATGTCCTCATATTCTAGTGAGTCACTATCAATTCAAAATATGATAGAGAATTCATTTTTTACAATAAATCATAAATAACCAAAGAAAGAAAAATTTAAACAGATAGTCATATGTGATTAAAAGAGCTACCTCGTCAACAAGAAGAACCAAGCCTTCACTCTTGCAAAACTGCACTATCTCTTGTTGGTTTTCCTCTGATTGAACCTTCATGAAATTTCAAGTGTTATTAAGAGTGTTACAAAGACTAAAACTTTGAGAATGATTACAAATCTAGTTTTTCAATTAACCATGCTCGATCTATTTAGAAGACATGCAATCGAGTTATCACTTTTCATTATTGTACGATAGAGCATAGAAGTCTTAAAGTGCATTCAGGCCTCTAAAAATTTCAAGTGTTATTAAGAGTGTTACAAAGACTAAAAATTCGAGAATGATTACAAATCCAGTTTTTCAATTAACCATGCTTGATCTGTTTAGAAGACATGCAATCAAGTTAGCACTTTTCATTATTGTACGATAGAGCATAGAAGGCTTAAAGTGCATTCAGGCCTCTAAAAATTTCAGAACATTACTGGTCCAATATGGATCTCAGAAAATTATGATACCATATTTATTGCTTTAAATTACATTTGGCTCACCTAACTCGTGGGATTTCAAAGATTTATAACAACAATAGCCCGAACATCAATTCCATTTAAGCGAGCTACTTTCAGCTATTCTTTGACTTCAAATATTTCCAATCCCCATCCTTTTGCCTCATTTAAGTAGTATGGAACCTACAAATATAGAAAATGATTAGTTAGAAAACCTTCTTAGAGCCATTGAGAACCAAACATGTAGAAGGCATCCCTGCAGGGAAAATTTCCAAAAAAAGGTGAAGAATGCCAATTCTTCTTATAAAGTTAAAATAAACCAACTATATACATACATACCAGTTTCTAACTATGAAGGGCAAGAGATGTTGAGTAAAGTGGATATTGTGGAATTGGACAAAGAATTCCATCCTTTTCTGAACTTATGAGTAACTACATCATCATATGAACCTGTGTGCATCATATCCAATACAATAGTAAGCATGCATACCTTCCCAAACATCGGGCAACTTGTGGGGACTATAATAAATAAAATATAAGAATCCGGGCTAGAAAATTCTTCAGCAAGTGCTATAGTCTAATTTACCCTAGGACTTACTCCATCAGTCAAATCAAGGTCATCTGGATCGCAAGGAAAACCATTGCGTTAGCAATACCCCTAGCAATCTCATCACGTAATAATTTGACACCCTATTAATGTAAAACAGGTTAGACACACATAAAGCATATATAAGAAAACCACTGATATTGAGTATTTTCTTTTAGAAGTTGAAGTTTTTTAAACCACAATCACACTCAGGAGTTCATTTCATAGAAACAAAAACATAGCATGATGCAATTACATAAATAGTTGGATAATATTGGAAAATATAGGACCCTTAGACTAATTGTTGTCTTTTGATTTTGCACACTAGAAAACTCAAACAAAAGACTTTTAAAATACGTGAATGGACAACTGGCAAGCAGAGATTAACTTGTTATTTTCCTTAATTGTTTGGAAAAGAGCATTAATGGTGTTGTTACAACGTAAAAATCACTCAAGGCAATGACCAAAACAACTTAAGAAGCAAGAGACTAAGCATTGTCATGGAGCTATGACAACTAATGAAGTTGTTATTTCCAAACACTGAAGGGAGTTCATGAAGAACACATGAGAAATGACAGTTCACAAAGGGAATTCATGTCCCATAAGAAAGGCATGACTGTCATATGAGTAGCAAAAGCTATCATCGCTGCTACAAATCACAAAGGTATAATGCTAAATAGTTTTTTTTTTCAATACAATTACAACACAAGGATATAGAATAGTGAACATTGAGGTTCAAAACAACCATATAGATTTCAACACTTAACAGTTCATCAATAGTCCAAGGATCAAAGGGAAGTCATATAGGAAGTTTGACAGTGACTGTTAATGAAAGAAGAGATGCAAGGTTCATGAAACACAATCAAGGGAATACACAAAAATAGAGGACATAAAAGTCCTTTGTGAAAGTCACAAGTAACATTGATTTTAATGTATGATAGTAGTGAAAGGAAAAAGTTGAAAGACAGTGACAGAGCATGAATAAAGAAACAGTGATAATTCTAATGCAATTATATAATGACCACAAACAATGAAAGGTGATCAAGAACACTAATGGACAACAACATCATTATCAACGGATATGCCGCTATTTTTTATTAGAGGTGAATAAGAGATGGAGATTCCTGATGTACAGTTAAGGGACATCCTTGTTTCAACACAACCATAACAGCCAAGAAGGTCATAAAGACAACACTGCCATAGATAATAAAAGATACCATTCAAGTCATGAAAGGTACAGTGAATGATAATGTTTAGGCACGAGTATGTTAAAGAAGCATCAAAACAAAATGATACAAGAGCCAATTGACACAAAGACAAAGATGTGAAAATAGTGGTTAGTATTTTAGACAATAGTCCACTACAGTCAATGAGAGATGTGAAAACAGTGATAAGAGCATAAAAAATACAGTGGGCAATATCTCAAAGATAGTTTTTCAATTTAAAATATTTCATAGGACAATGAACCAAAATAGAAATTTCCATTTGTGGGACAGTATAGTAAAAGATAATCATGGCATGACTTGTTGTCCAATTTTCTATATTAGAATAAGAAGGGATAGATCTGCAGCATAAGACATCTCTAATGGTTATGAAGAATGTGGTTGTTCAAGGAAAAACTCAGAATTCTGATTGCAAGCAAACAATGACTGAGAATGGAGTGTTGATAGGTATACTATGGTGTCCTATAGTGCCAAAAATGAACAGAGATGTGAGCTTATCCATGAAGGATTAGGGAAAGGGTCTGGTCGATCCTCTACAACAAGTTATAAAGCCTTTTGCAAGGGTAAAATATGACTGTCCATAGTCAGCAAGGAGTAAGGTTTCCATTGATGGTAACAAGTGTGCAAATTTATTTTTTGATCCTAATAGTTTGATTGCAAGGAAAAAAATTGCATTTAGCAATACCCCTAGAAAATTGAATCAAGGAAGCCATGGGTATTTTCAATTCCATAGATAACAAAAACATAAAACTAGATCTCAATACATAAATAACATTTGTAATTTTCTAGCTATTTTCTACTTGTGCTAGATGATAAATTCACTTGATGCAAAGGGTTTTGAGAAGAAAAGTTTAGCGCACATCTCCATAATGATGCAGCTAAATT
>MU226296.1:2550754-2564002 GCA_018584345.1 Thuja plicata
GTAAATATGTGGTATTAAATGAACATTCTTACGATAATCCTACAAAAGACCTTGTCTTTGCAAAATCATGGACGTCCAAGTATGATGACAATTCTCATACCAAAATATTCTATCATTGTTATTTCTAATTCACATTATTAAGATGGTCAAGTACATATTCAACAAGCAAAGATAGAAGTGAATCAATCTTCATTTTTAGGGAAAAACATTTTTTTTTCTTTAAAGGAAAAAGCTTCATTTTCAGTAGATTGGACTATTATGTTTCAACAATCCATATTGTAAATTGAATCTAATCGCTTCTAGAAATAACTACTTCGAAATAGTAAATTTCTAGCATGAGACAGGTGTAGATGGTTTCCTCACGCAATAAGTCTATTGATGAATAAGCAAAACTAGTGAAATAGAACTTCTAGGTATATAAGTCTATGATATTATCAAATGCTATTATAAAGGAGTAATAATCATTTATTTAGTCAATTTTGTTTGGATGACTAATTATTTAGTCATTTTTATTTGAGTGACTAATTGTTTAGTCATTTATTTTATCATTTATTTAGTCATTTTTAATTATCTGACCTTGTGAGTTTACCCGATGACCCAATTAGTCATTTATAATTGTGAATTGCAAATAACTAGTAGAATATGATCTATTTTGGTCATGTGACTAAAAATTTTAGTCACATGACTAAAATTTTTAGTCACGTAGTCATTTATTTGCCAAATATGATCAGTTTTGGTCACGTGACTAAAAGTTTTAGTCACGTAGTCATTTATTTGCCAAATTCTACTAGTGGTGTGAGAGTATTGGTGACATCAGATGTGGCGTGCATTCTAGAGAAGACCTATTTTGGTGGTCAACTTCATACATGTAGCGTGTATTATGAATTGTGAGTGTGGATTGCGAATCTTGGAGTATAACTAATGGACTGTAAATGATGTTTATTTGTTATAGGTATCGTGTGTATCTTAGCAAGGGGTAAAACAATTATTTTTATATTGGGAAAGCCTAATCGGCCAACCTAATTAATTATTTGTGTATTAGGAAAGCTTAATTGGCTGACCTAATGAATTATTGTAAGAGGGTATATATGAGTGATCTTTTCTTTTGGAAAGGTGTGGTAGAGATTAAAAATGAAGAGAATAGTAAGCTGTGAGGCTTGTTTGGCTGTTGGATGTAGAGCAGAGTTTGTGATAAGAATACTTTATTGGAACTGACCAAGCAAAGATAATTGCTATCAAACAATTCAATGGATTGTATATTCCGTATATACACTTGTTCGGATTGTGAATCCTTGAGGGTGGCTTTAACCTACTATGGGAAGTGTGCTTGGGTAGTGAGCCTACTACTTTTCTTGACTCCTAACATGGTCTCTCTCCTAACAGGGACTGTGTATTGTAATGACTGTAATAAGCTCCTAACATGGCTAAGTCTTTTAACATGGATACTATACTCTTAATACATTATTTGTGGGTTCTAATTTCCACCGGGGTTTTACCTTTAACAGGGTTTCCTTGACAACAAATATTGTGTTATTGTGTTGGCATTTACTATGTTATCATTTGCATTGCAATTTTGGTTTATAAAGTTGAAAGTTTAATGCTCTATATCACAACTGATTCACCCCCCCTCTCAGTTGTGCTTGTGGACTATTATTCATAACAATTGGTATCAAAGCTACTGGTCCTTAGAGAGAAAGCTTAATAGTTTGAGGTGATCTTGAAGATGACTTACAACAGGAAGGACAGTCTAAAATTTTATCCTGAAAAGTTTGATAGTTGGAAGAACAAGATGAGAACATATTTGCTATGTTTGGGAGTTGACTACTAGATGATCACAAATAAAAATGAAAAGATAGTGACTAAGGATGAACTGGAGAAAGCTACTAAAGATGAAAATAAGCTATGTTCATGTAATATGGTTTCAAGGGAATCATTGATCAACGCACTTTCTGAAGGTGAATTCACAAAATTAAAAGACTTGGACTCGACACATGAGACTTGGATAAGATTAGAGTCACTATATGAAGGAGATAAGTTTACAAAATATGCAAAGCTACAAAACTAGAAAACAAAGATGGAATCACTGAAGATGAGAGAAGATGAGAACATTAGGGCATATGGACAGAGAATTACAGAAGTGTTTACTGGCATTAGAAACTCTGGAGGTACTTATAGTGAGGAAGAAGTGATTGTGAAGATTCTCAGATCTTTGACACCTGCATACAGAACTAAAGTACAAGCTATTGAGGATATTATACCTTTTACATCAAATTTTACTAGAGAGATGTTGATTGGAAAGTTAACTACTTTTGAGGGTGCATAATTGGGAGATACTTTACCTAAAGTTATGTCAGCATTCAAGGAAACCATGCATAGAAACAAAAACACCTTATTTGGAATTGCGAGCACCAACAATAGTGACTTGAGAGAAGAGCTTAGAGACTATGATGAGGAATGGGAACATATACAAGAGGAAGAAAGGAAGCTTGATGAAGTGGTAGTATTGATCGCTAGAAGAGAAAAGAGAGGTAAGGGTAAATTTGAAGGAAAATTACCTTTGAAATGTTTTTCATGTAACAAGATTGGTCATTTTTCATCTAGATTTCCTACAAGGGTTCCTAAGCATAAACCTAATTTTTACAAATCTAAGTATCCTAAAGACAAGGAATGTTATTATGCTAGTGAGGGTATTTCTGATGATGATGAAATTGGATTTATTGCTATAAAAGATGATGAACCTATACATGAAGAAAAAGCCTTAGTATCTCATGTTGAAAATAAATTTGAATAGGTTATAGATAGTGGTTGTTCACATCATATGACTGGAGATAAAAACAAATTTGTGAGTCTGAAAATATATGATGGTGGTGTTGTTAGATTTGGTGACAATAATCCTAAACTTATCATTGGAGTTGGATCTATTACTCTGGATGGAAAGACTAATACTGACAATGTATTACTTGTTGATGGACTTAAACATAATTTGTTGAGTGTTAGACAGTTAGTGGACAGAGGTTATCAATTGAAATTCATTGATGGGAAATGCTTTATCAAAAGTAAATTAGGAGATTTGATCACATTTGGTACTAAATCTAGAGGTAATGTATTTGAATTGAATACATCTGAAGCTTCTTGTTTTATTGGGAAGGTTGATGATAGTTGGTTGTGGCACAAAAGATTTTGTCATGTTAACTTTAATAACATTGTGAAGGCAAGTATGACAAATGTTGTAAGAGATCTACCTAAGATTGTAAATCCATCTAACACTATGTGTAGAGAGTGTGTTATGGGGAAGCAAACCAGAAGAAGTTTTAGAAGAAAATCTTATTCAACAAAAGGGAAGCAGGATCTGGTGCATACAGATTTGTGTGGTCCTACAAGAACAAGATCTTATTATGGTGAAAGGTACTTTATACTTTTTGTTGATGAATTTTCTAGAATGATGTGGGTTACATATTTGAGAGAGAAATCTGAAGCATTTGACAAATTCAAGTTATTTAAAGAAAAAGTTGAGAATGAATCTTGTTTGAGGATAAAATGTTTGAGATCGGACAGAGGTGGAGAGTTTACATCATATTTATTTAATACCTACTGCAAAGAACATGGAATATACAGACAGACATCAGCTCCTAGAACTCCACAATAGAATGGGATAGCAAAGCGAAGGAACATAACTATATTAAATGTTGCAAGGACTATGTTGCTGGAAGGAAATGTGTCACATGTTCAATGGAGAGAAGCAATTGGCACTACTGTGTACACCTTGAACAAAATTTAGATTAGAGAAGGTACAAGTAAGACACCTTATGAATTATGGTTTGATCATACGCCTACTATAAGATATTTCAGAATATTTGGAAGTAAATGTTATATCAAAATAGAAGATGAGATAGGGAAATTTGATGCTAGAAGTGATGAATGAATTTTTATTGGTTATTCTACTAAGAGTAAAGCATATAAATGTTTCAATATGAGATTGGGGAAGTTAATTGAAAGCACCAATGTGAGGTTAGATGAAAAGTTTTAGATTTAGGAAAGAATATATGACTGTGGTTAGATTACAGAGATGAAAGAGGTCACTGCAGAACCTGAAGAATGTTTGATGATTGAAAATGAGATTGAAGATGAATTGATTGAGGTTATGAAGACTCCTAATACTCCAAGGTATGTCAAGAAGAACCATCCTGAAGATCAAACTATTGGTGATGCAAGTAAAGGTATGATGACTAGATCTGAAGCTAGAGATGAAATTTGTTTGATTTCTCAAGTTGAACCAAAAGCTACTGACGAAGCGTGTAAAGATGAATCATGGACTAAAGCTATGGAAGAAGAACTTGAATAGATAAAGAAAAACAATACTTGGGAACTAGTTCCAAGACTGAAGAACAAAAATGTGATAGCAACTAAATGGGTTTTCAGAAACAAGATGGATGAAGAAAGAACAGTGGTAAGAAACAAAGCTAGACTTGTGCGTAAAGGCCACTTACAACAAGAAGGCATATCCTATGAAGAAAAATTTTCTCTTGTTGCTAGGTTGGAAGCTGTGAGACTATTTATTGCTTATGCTACACATAAAGACTTTAAGGTATATTAGATGGATGTGAAGTCAACATTCTTGAATGGTGATCTAGAAGAAGAAGTATACATTGAGCAACATGATGGATTTCCTTTGACAGAAGATGAAAAATGGGTTTGTAAGTTGAAGAAAGCACTGCATGGACTGAAACAAGCACCGAGAGCATGGTATGCAAGACTGGGCAAGTATCTACTTCGTCTTGGTTTCAAAAAAGGTAATGCAAACAATAATTTATACTTAAGAACTGATGAAGATGGAATCTTAATCATAGAAGTTTTTGTTGATGATATCATTTTTGGAGGCTATGATAAGATGAGTAAGAAGTTCTCTAAAGAAATGGAAAATGAACTTGAGATGTCAATGATTGGTGAAATCAAAGTCTTTCTTGGTTTGCAAATTAATCAGAGTAAGAATGGTATTTTTATATCTCAGACAAAGTATCTTAAGGAAATGTTGAATAAGTTTGGCATAGAAGATTGTAAACCTGTTGGAACACCTATGGTAATTGGATACAAACTAACTAGGAATGATGAGACACAAAGTGTTTTTCAACAAGGTACAGATCTATGATTAACAGTCTTCAATATCTGACACACACTAGACCAGATATTACCAATACAGTTGGAATTGTGGCAAGATATCAGGCAGATCCTAAAGAGTCACACCTTGTTGTTGTGAAAAGAATTTTCAGATACTTGAAAGGAACAATAGAATATAGATTGTGGTATGAAAAATTAGATGACTTTATTTTGCAGGCCTATACTGATGTTGATTGGGTAGGTAATGTGGATGATAGAAAGAGTACAAGTGGAGGTGCATTTTTCCTTGGTAAAAGGCTGGTTTCTTGGTTAAGCAAGAAGTAGAATTGTATTGCTCAATATACTGTTGAATCAAAGCATGTTGTTGCTACTGTAAATTGTACGCAAGTTGTTTGGATGGAACAAATGTTGAAGGACATTGGAATAATTTTTGAAGAGAAAGTGGTTATACATTGTGATAACACTAGCACAGTGAATATGTCAAAGAATCATGTAATGCATTCAAAGTCTAAACACATTTCTATTAAGTATCATTTCTTGAGGGAGAAGGTAGCAGAGAAAGAGATTAAACTAGAGTACATTAGCACAAAGGAATAGATAGAAGATATATTTACAAAGCCTTTTCCAAAAGATGCTTTTGAATATCTCAGAAGCATGTTTGGGGTCCAAGCCCCTCCTTGTGATAACTAATTGATGTTGATATGCATCAGTCCAGTGGATTTCAGAGCTATATCACTTTCTGGACTTGATGTATGGATCTACTCCACAGGGGGAGTGATCGCAGGAACAATAGAGCAAATTTGGGTGATTTTGTACCTGACTATTGGACATGAAGATTTGAAAAAGCTACACCTTACAGAAGATTATAGATGAGTTATGTCACCCTTTTCCATTCTTGTCAAAGGGGGAAGGATTCTATGTGAAAATCCCTACTATTTTGGGGAGATTTATGTTAAAGATATTGAGAAAATTGCATTGAGAGAGAGTACTTTTGGTTTGATGGATTTTCCCATATGTTGCCATCAATGCCAAAGGGGGAGATTGTTGGATGATATCAGATTTGGATACTATTCATGCTGTTGATATTCATGTTTGGATACTATTCATGTTGTCAAACACTTTAACATACAAATGGAAATTACAGTGGAGTAAATACTTGGAGTAATCGATAATGTCCCAATTGCTGATATTGTTGGATTAATTTACTATTCAAATTGCAGTGATCAATTTTGTAGCTGTCGAGTGTTTGAATAGTGTAGGTTATGTCTTGGTGAAGGTTCTTGTTTTAGCGGCCCCTATTTTTGGGCTCCTCTCCATATGATCATTTGGAGCTGGTATTTTCCTAGGCTTTTTTGATCCATTCTTATGTATAAGGTTGTTATCTCATGGTCTCCTATAATTTGTTTTATGTTTCTTTGCTTTAAATTAATACAGTATTTAGGCTTCATGAAAATATCTTCATTACTTGAACACACCAGGTAGAAGCTAGGTGCTTGGAAGGGAGCTCTTCTTAATAGCACCTAAAGGCTCCAACTTAAAACTTTACTCCAAAGTACTATGATGTACCTTCTTTACTTTTCATTTTTGTCATACCCATGAATATGGCTAAAAATTCTAAACAAATTCAGAGGAGGTTCTTATGGTTTGACATGGAAATAATGAATGTTATCTCTTTAATTGATTGTGATATAGTTTACAAGCATTAGGTCAATGGTGGGCCGTTGTTCAAAAGGTTTGCCTAACGAACAAGGCTATCCTCCTAAAAATGGGTTGGAACCACATTAACCTAAATTCTGCTAGACCAACATTATGAATAATAAATATCTGAATGGTAGAGAGGGCATCATGCCAAAAAATTTCTTAGAGGATCTACTATTTGGAATAATTTGATGAAACTTAGAGATAAAATTGATCAAGGGCCGAGATGGCTCATAGATAAAGGTTTGAAAGTCAGATTTTGCCAAGACACATGGATCTCAAATATTTCTCTTGAAAGACATCCTATCTACTCTGCACTTATACCCTAAGAAGCCCAGTTCACCTAGATTGGCCGCCGAACTAGGCCAAGTTTGAATTGGTCCATGGTCTGGGTCCAGTTCATCTGTGGGTCCGGATAGGGTCTGATCCATGATGAGCAAGTTCAAACCAGCCAACAGGCCATTTAAACCCAGGCAAACAAGCTGGGAAATTGTGAACCGCGGTTGAACTTTGCCAAACTTGGGCTCGCAGATGAAGTTTAAGAGTTTTTTTTTGCAAATTTTATAATATTTTGACATCCACAACCCTAAAAAGTGGATTTGAAAGGTTTATGTTGACTTCTCATTCTCATTTGTGGTGTGCAAATAGGTTATTTTGTCTTGAGCAAGAGAAAATAGGTGGTTGAACAATAGTTTGGTTGTGCAAGGAGGAGTTGGAAGATTGATTTGTGGACCTTCTTCAAGTGTTTGTTCATCATTTCTACACCTTTCCAAGCTTACAATGAGTGGAAGAGGTAAGTTCTTGTTTCATTTGCCTTTTATTTTTGTTTAGGAATTTTTTTTCATTTCTCTTTCATTGTCCATAAGACCTACTAGTTTTATATTGAATATATATATAATTTCTTGCCATAGGAAAAGGAACTACAATGCCATCTACCTCTTCCTCAGTAGGCAATATTGAACAAAGAGTAGAACCCCCTTCTGATTCTCCTTTGTGGAAGTATGTTGATATTTTAAGACCCCTTGCAAGAGGTGGTGCATTCCATTGGAAATGTCAGGGTTGTGATGTAGAAAGGAATAGTTCATATTTTCTTGTGGTAGGCCATTTGTGTGGATACCTTGGAAGAGGAGTCAAGAAATGCCCTAGAAGAAAAGGTGCACATATACCAAATGCAACAATATTAGAATATATTGCATAGCACGAGACAACAAAAGAGAGAAGAACG
Source organism: Thuja plicata (assembly GCA_018584345.1). Taxonomy (NCBI): domain Eukaryota; kingdom Viridiplantae; phylum Streptophyta; class Pinopsida; order Cupressales; family Cupressaceae; genus Thuja; species Thuja plicata. Next base: position 2,558,793 of record MU226296.1, read on the forward strand.
TAGTAGACAAATTACAGCCATTGGTAGTAAAAGTAAAAAAAAAAGCAAAGGGAATGAAACCCCCCTCTATAGATGTTGTGATAGAAGATCACCCCTTTTATACTACCTCAGCTGGCCTTGATACTGAAAGTAAAGGACCCCTTACAAAAGAAAGGGACCACTAGAATCTGCATTTCAAAATGGACTGCCTTTTAGTGTTGTTCACTCTCCATATTAGAAGAAGATGTTGAAAAGTGTAAGGGGATTGATGATCAAGTGAAGCCCATAAGGGATTCATAGATTGAGACATGGGTATCAATTGTTTTAGTTGGGTGGAAAGATGCTAGAAATCATCCCTTGATCAAAGTCTTGGTGGTGTTCCCTAAAGGGGCAATGTTTTTGAAATCCGTGGATTGTGAGAGGCAAGTAAAAGATGGGCCATCTATTGCTAATATTCTCATCTCTGCCATTGAACAAGTGGGTGCAAGAAACATTGTCCAAGTCACAACGGACAACACAAAGAATTGTAGAGCTGCTGGTTTGTTGGTTGAAGAGTGATATCAATGTATCTTTTGGACACCTTGTGCGGTCCATTCACTCAATCTCATGCTAAAAAAGATTGGGAACAAAATTGGGTGGATCAAAGAGGTGTATGCAGAGGCTGAGGACATCTAGATTTTCGACACAAACCACCACATGACTTAGGGAATATGCAGAATGTTCTTACATTTGGAGCTACTAAAGGTAAGTGAACTTGAACTCAAGTTGGTAAATTTTAAAAAATTAATTAGTATCTTACATTTTCCGATTTTCATATTTTGATTGTGTAATGCGTATTTTGTTTTGAAGTATATTTCTAATAGTTGTATTTTTTAGGTTCTAATTTATGTTACAGGTTGCTGAGACTTGTTTCACATAAAATTTAATCATCTTGAGATGACTTGTGCAAGTGAAAGAGACACTTTGCAATATAGTAATCAGCAACAATTGGGCTATATGGAGGCAAAGCAACAGTGAGAGGGCAGCCAAAATAAAGCAAAGGATATTGGATGACTAATGGTGGGAACATGTGGAATATCTCATTAAGTTCACCGAGCCCATTATGAGCGTGCTTAGGTACACTGACATGGATAGGCCTTGCCTTGGAGAGATCTATGATGACATAGACTCAATGCTTGAGAAGATCAAGCAAATTGTAAATGAAAAAGAGCAAGATCCCCAAGAGACCTTGTTCAAAAAATTGCAAGCAATTATTGTAGAGATGGAACAAAATGACCACTCCTCTCATTTTCTTGCCTATGCATTGACGCCCAAATACTATAGCACCCAATTTATTGGTCAGCCAGGAAGGCTGCCACCCTATAGAGTTGTAGAAGTGTCTGATGGGTACAAGGCAACATTTGAAAGACTATTTCCTGATGATGATATGCAAGATGTGATTATAGATGAGTTCATAGAGTTTGTGAATGCAAGAGGTCTAAGTAATGATGGTCTTCCTCATCATTGTAGGAAGGATTCTCATAGGTGGTGGTACCTCCATGGCCAAAGATTCCAAATGGTGGAGCCCCTTGCAATCAAAATTATATCACAAGTAAGTTTTATTCAAAAAAATTTAGTTTACTTTATCTTTATGACCAGCAAATAATTTTTTATTTTAATTGTTTACTTTGTCTTATCTTCATAGGTTGCTAGTTCATCTGCAACAAAAAGCAATTGGAGCACATATTCGTTCATCCACACAGTGAAGTGCAATAGGTTGCAATAAAAGAGTGGAGAACTTGGTATTTGTGCATTACAACTTGCATCTTGTCTCACACAAGAGTAAAGAATACAATGAAGGGGAGACAAAGAGGTGGGATATAAATGCAGAGCTTGCGGACTTGGATGCTTCCACTTCTTGGCTTGCACTTGATGAATGTGAAGATTTTGACGCCAATACTATTATTGGTGCAACTGATCCCATTGGCCTTAGCTCTATTTGTGACTCAACTAATGTCAACGAAGAAGAAGAAGAAGATGATGAAGAAGAATATAACATCAATAAATTCTTAATCTATTAGTTGAACTTCAAACAATGATACTTGAACTGATATTATGATTTAATTTTAATGTTTTGAATCTTTGATGTTGAACTTGAAGTAGATGGTATGATCATGATTGATGATTCTATGATTACAAGTGTTTTTGTTGTTTAAATGTTTTTATGATACTATGTGACATTCTAATCTTAACTCATGCTTCTAGGCTGCATATATATATATATATATATATATATATATAATTTTTACATGTTTTTGTACTAACAAACCCAAATAAACCCAAACCCCTTTTCAAAATTTTGCCATAACGACGAACCGGTCCTTCGTATCCGAATTCGAACCGGCATCCTAGCTTAAACCTAATTTTGAAAGAAGATTGGCCCCCCTTATGACGGACTACTGGGACCTCTTGGTGATGTTAATGTTTTCCAGATTCATGCTAGGAATGTATAAACCATAGAGATCTATCAATTTAAACTAAGCACAAGAAATAACATAGGCACAAGAGTGAATAAGATAGTACCCAAAAATTGAAGATGTAACCTCAGGTTTGCAACAAGTTATCTTAAAATTTGCCTTCACAAGTACTTGTAAATGGAGCAGCCAATGAGACCAAAAAAATCGTTACTTATTAAGACTTTCCAGTCTGATGTAGAATCAAATTTTTATGTTCAATATGTGTTGTTGATTTGCTCTCCCTTTATGGTTTCAATCTGCCCTATGAGTGTAGCTTGATAAACTGATAAGTTTACAAGCACCTAGACATCATTTCGCTTCAGCACCTTGCAATTTTCCAAGCCTTCTTCAAACAAATTTGCAGAGGTTATGATTGTCGGCACCTTGCGATTTTCCAAGCCTTCTTCAAACAAATTCACAGAGGTTATGATTGCACTATTTTGACTATTAGAAACAAAATTGCCACCCTTAATAATCAGATTCGGAGAAGAGGATAATTTGTGTAACTTTCCAGCAATTGGATAAATTTGATTAATATGTAGAAATCAAATCTTGGAGAGAAGACAATATGTTATGTTTTTGATATGTCTTCTCCAAGAATCGATTTGCTTATATATGCAAATGGAGTGACTCCTCAAGAGGCCGACTTGGACAATTTAAATAATAAATATAATTTACCCAAGAGGCGGACTTGGGCCCACTTTAATTTTAATTTAAATTAAACCATTAAGCATATAAACATCGATCTCATTAATAAACAATAAATATTAAATATTCCCTTATATTTAATATTATTATTTATATATCGATTTATAATAATAAATATATATATTCTATATATTTATTATTATTATCCAAGGTGAGATATTTGTCGTAAAGGCCATAATATCAGGGCAGTTTGGGAGGAGTCTGGGTGCAACATTATCATGGATAGGTGGATGGATATTAGGAACCATCCACTCATCAATATCACAGTTACATGCTCAGATGACCCATTTTTCTCTCAAGGCGGTTGATTGTTTAGGGCATCGAAAGGATGCTAATTTCCAATTTGACATCCTTCAAACAACTATAGAGGAGATTGGGTAAAAAAATGTGGTCCAAGTGGTGACTGGTACAACACCTGTGTGTAAAGTTTTAGGGAGGTTTATTGAGGCAGCATATAGACATATTTGGTGGACTCCATGTTGTGTGCATGCCATGAACAATGCAGTCAAGGACATGGGGAAGATTGACTGGATTAAGGGAGTGGTCAACGATGCTAGAGATGTACACATGTATATCTGCAACCACCACACTTCACATGCACTTTTCAGGAGCTTCGCGAAGGAGTTCCCAAAACTAGTCAAGACCAAATATGGATCCTACTTCATTCTTTTGAAGAGAATGATTGAGTTGCAGGAGCCACTGCAACTCGTGGTTATGATGAATGATTGGAATCAATGGGATGGGTGCAGGATAGAGCAGGGGAGGAGGGTGAAGGAGGTAGTGAAGAGTGATATATTTTTGAATGATGCAAAATACATAGTCCCTATCATCACTCCAGTTTTCCAGGTCATCAGATATGGAGATGGGGATGCGCCTAGCCTTGGAGAGGTCTACGAGTGCATTGATTCTATGCTTGGCCAGATGAGGGTAGTTGTGCGAGAGAGGGACCATAGGTCAACATTCTACAATAAGTACATTAAGCCTATTATTTTGCACAGATGGGACAACCTAAATGCTCCCCTACACATGGCCGCTTATGCATTGAATCCGAAGTGGTACATGCCTAGGCCTGGTAGAGTTACACCGATTCAAGATGAAGAGGTGATTGAACATTCATATCATGCTACTCATTTTAATCATCTTTATGTCTTACAGCTATAAGTTATACAACTTTTCATAACTAGCATCTTCTATTTGCCAATAATTTGAATTTTTGAATTTTTAATTTTTTAAGTGAAGGGTTCTTGAAGTGCATTGAGAGGTTGTATGACTGAGACTACTGGGAAGGTTCGCATTGAGTGGACCAAATTTTCTACTCTTAGGGGTTATAGGGCTGCGGCAAAGGCGGACCTAAAAACTATGGCACAAGATGATCTAATTTTGTGGTGGACTTGTCATGGATCAAAATCAATGACTACCACACTAGCCATTCGTTTGTTGTCTTGGGCATCTATTTCCTCAACTTTAGAACCTATTTATTATGTATTCAAGAAATGTTTTAATTTTTAAAGTTTTAAGTTTTTAGCTTTAAGGGAACTTAAGAGTTTTCAACTTGTCTCACACTAGTCACTTGATTCATGACTGCTAACTCAGGTATCTACGTCTTCAGCTTCCGAGGGGAACTGGTCTACTTATAGCTTCATCCACTCTCTTAAGAGGAACAAACTTAACTCTCAGAGAGTAGCGAAGCTAGTGGCTGTACATAGTGTCTTGCGTATCACTGATTGCAAGACACGTGTACAAGGAGAGCCCTGCAACACGATGTGATGTAGAGCTAGAGGAGCCATCACAGATTGATGAGGATGAGGATGCTTCAGGTGCAAGGCTAGTTGTTGTTCCTTTTGCGGCTCTTGACATTTGAGAGTTTGATAGTTCTAGTGATGATGAGTTTGTCGACCTCCCGAGGGATGATTAGAGGCCTCCTTCACTACATTTTGGGCCTTGGCATTTTGATTTTGTAGTTTGTACTTGTTTTGATATATGAACATTGGATATCATATCATGCTAGTTGCTACTCAATGTAATCAT
>MU226296.1:2573697-2583736 GCA_018584345.1 Thuja plicata
CCTGGGGTCCCATAAGACTGCTAGCCCGCCGGAGGAGCCTTTTGAAGTGACTATCTCTGATTTCCATATTCCTAATTTTTTGCTAAACTTAGTGCTTTCCTCTTTGCTAAGTTTGGTTTCCTGTAGTTAAATTATTTCTGATTCGAAGTTATTTAAATATCTTTTCATCAATCTTTGTTTGTTAGGGGCATTTAATCCCCATAACGTTCCAAGTAGGGACTTTCATTGCTCCTGGGGAAGGCTCTTCCCCTTCCCTGTGTACAGAATATCAGCAATCTTCTTTTGATTGCCTGCATTACCTGCTATAGATCTTAGTTCTACACCTGATTTCCTTCCTCTCTTCTTTTTTATTCTATTAATATTCGGGGTACTCAGACCTCCTCTGTTCATAGCTATACCCAACTGTCTGTCCTCATTAGTAATCACAAAGAGGCCATCAATAGAATCCTTTACAGATGCTAAATTTACACTATTTTTAATGCTGATTTTGTTTTGCTGTTAAGAGGAGAGATGATCAAAATATGTATGTATATACGAGTCTTCCTTATCAATGATTTCCTTGCCATATGTCTCAATTAAATCTTCTATACTACCTGATAAATCCAAATTCAGAGAATCTAGCTCTATAGGAATTGAGGTGGTTGGTTCCTTCCCCTTTTGGATTGTATTATTGGCTAACTCTTTATTCTGAATAGGGACCTCTTTATTGATGTTTTCTTTATCTGTATTTTCTATTTGAGTTAAGTCCGCATTACTCAGAATCGGTTTAAAGTTGTCTATATCTATTTCTTTATTATTAATATCTGAGGGCATAGATTTTTGTACACTATGCATGTAGTATTATAATATTCATTAAGTACATACAAGAATCTTCTTTCAGATTAATTCCATTTTTTCAACTTTGCAATAAGAAAGGAGCCTTATATTTTGCAATGTTCTATTGTTATCTGTCCCTTTTTAGCTTTTACGAATAGTTTGTTTGCACTGGAGGAGCCCCTGAATAAAGTGATATTCCAGGTTTCTAATCTTACATATGTATCTCTCTTCTGAAATATAGAATAGAATAAATATATTTCTTATTATATCTGGGCTAATGCCTAGAGATTGCGTTTGGGTGGGACCGGTTTCGTGCTCAGGCGTTTGGCGATATTGGGTTTCTTTGGCCCTCTCTTTTGTTGGGACCTATTTTCTGGGGTAAATGGTTGCTTTGGCGGTTTTGTTTCTGTGAATGCCTTTAGTTCCCTGTACATTGTGCATTGGATGGCTCGCCCTTTGGTGACTATCAGCAAAGGTAATGAGGACTCTCCATTGTTATGGATAGTTTTGAAGGGGGGGCTTTCTTTTTGTTGTCCTAGTCAGATTTGGTGTTGGTGGCCAGGAGTGGAGGTTTTGTTCACTCATGACTCTCTAGTGTTCTCGAGAATGAGGAGGATTTATGAGAATGCCTTTTGAAAGAGGCGTGACCCTTCACGTGGATGGAGAAATGCATCCTCATATGATATATACATTGTGTTGATATCGATTCATATATATATTCTGATCCATTTGAATTAAGAATCTTCATATCATATCAATGATAATATTGGAGATAATTTGGAAAATATATCCAACTATATTGAGTAACAATGTTATAAAAAAACATTGAGTGTTGAAACATAGCAATAACAGTGAATGAATAGTGTAGAGAAATATCGAAAGGCAATATCAATAACTGCAGATCGATATTGATATTCATCTCAGCAATATTCTTGTGGAATCGATGAATACAAAATATAGTCTTCAATACCTGTCAGTTTGAGTTTATATTAACATCAACAAAGTCATATTGATATTGATATCAATATTGAAAAGAGAGATCCAATATTGAATATCAATAATTGTAGATCAATATAGACATAAAGGATTCAGTGATATTCTTGTGAGACATTACAACAATTGTTTATAATATCAAACTATGTAGAGTTTGATTATATCTACATTTAATATATGTACCATCATATTAAAGAAATAAATTATACACACAAATCTGATCAAAACTTTAACATGGTATCAGAGTTAGCAGGTTGCTTCTATAAAGCCTAATAGCTTGAAGGTAGATCATTAGAGCCAGAATAAGCAAGATCCGATCAAATTATATATGAATAAATGAATCACATATGAAAGAACAATATCTATGGTTATCACTTGTCACCACGAACATATATTGAAAGGCATGGATGTTGTTCAGCCTGTAGGTGTATTCTTGAGTGCCAATATGGATCAGATTCCTAGTGGAATGATCACATATTATGTAGCAGCTCAGAAGGGATATTGCAACATAACTTCTCATGCTGAAGAATGGTTCAAGTTCATGCTTGAAGGAAGTAATGAATTGAAAATTGGAATGTACGCTCAATTTTAATTGTGTTTGACCTCTGAATGTTTGTAAATACATCCTCTATATATACCAATCTAGAAGTATGATACACAAAGGAAATATGTGTCCTCCCATATGTGATGTGCACTGCATAACATGATGTATATCATGATCTGATCATGTCATGTGTTTGTAAAAGATGCTCATTGTCAAGGAACAAAGGTTGCAATGGTAATGGTAATGCATATCAGAAGTTTATGGTCTGCTCCCCCAAGGTACATGGTATGACCATGAACTCCATGAAAGATCCTCATGGTGGAGGAAACCACCATTATATAGGACCTTTCATTGGAGAAACTTAAATCATGATGACTTGCATCTACTCATGAATAATGAGATAAGTACTTTTATTACAATCTCTTGAGGATGTTCTTTGTGATACCTTAATGTTTTGGATGCATTGGACATCCGTACGAAACTATTTCCAGAAAGTAGGATGATTTTGTATTGTATGTTTTTATTTATAAATAAGAGACCCATAGATATTTGATTAGAATGGCAGATTGATCTAAGGGCTATAGTGGTTTTGATTGTTGTTCTAGACAGGATTTGAGGAGACCTCAAATGCATCTTCCTTGTATTTTTCTTCGAGGGTCCCTATCTTGCCTAGTTTTAGCAGTAAGTTGAATTTGGACTTTCATTATTTATTTTTTACAGTTTGACAATCAAGTGCATGGATCTAGTACATCAAGTGCATTATTTTGTTATTGCAATTACATTGTTCTGTTATTACAAGTCCGTAGTTTTGAATTCGTAAGTGAGTAGTTCTAATTATATGCAAGTGTATAGTTTTGATTATAAAAGTGCATAGTTGTGGTATATTAAGTGCATATTTCTATCTATAGGTTCATTTTTGCAGCCATATGAGTGTGTCATTCTTCCTTCAAGTCCATTTCTTAGCCAAAAGGTCAGGAATAGGGCCAGTTTGGTGTTCTCAAGCCCATTTCAACATTAGGGAAATACTTTAAGTTACATTTTATGTAATACTTTCAGGACCTTTGAGAGTGGTTTCAACGTCATAGGAGTTATAATAATGATTGAGACTTTTTGAGGAAATTTTAGACCTAGCCAAATTTCAAGAATCAACATGTTTATTTCAACATGATTATATTATGATTATGTATGGTTTTGAGTCGGTGCGAGAGGAAATTATGAGGGTATGTGCACCAAGTTGTGGACCAAAAAGGGGGGTATAAGTGGACACATTTTTTCTGAAATCAGGTAAACCTGAACTTGGAACATGCCTTTGAGGGTCATGCACTCAAACTAAGATGTGTAAAAAATAAAAATTGTAGTACTCTGAATCTAGTTTTTAAAATACTATTTTTTTTTAAAAAACCGATAAGATTAAGAGGGTCAAACCTTGCGCGTACAAAAACATGTTCCTGATTTGTTTGGAAAAACATAACATAGTTGTTTTCGTGCGCGATACAAAAGATATAGTTATATTCAGTATTTTTTAAATCCCTTTGGTAGGATGATAGGTAAGAGTGAGATCTAGAAGTTTTGTATTTGTTTGTAATTTTCTGATGAGTATTTTATTTTCTTTGATTTTTTGAAGTGATCGCATCCTGAATATTTGGTACTTGTTCGTGTGCTAGGCATAACTTGCATCAAAATAATTAAAAATGAATTTTTTTAAAAAAAGTGTATAGAATCAAGTGTAGAACAATAATATGTAATTTATTTGTAATTTGATTAAGTATACTAAAAGTTATTTAAAAAATGGTAGACATATGTCTGTGAGGACAATCAAGACACTGGTAAAGAAAATTAAAGTTTACTATGCTAATGTTGTCCAAAAATAGAAAAATTTATATCGTTAGAAAGCTAAGAAGATGTATGAGATTATGGTGAAAATTATATAGCTACCCTATTGACAAATTGCAACCTGGTGAAGATAAATTCGAGAATTCATCTTACAAGATGAAAAAATGTCTAAAAGAACAAAAATGGAGGGAAAATGAGCCTCCAAGCCTTTCGGTCATTTTCGAAAGCTCTTCCCAAGCCATAACCCGATCGGGTTTCTAAATTTCAAATAACTCGACCGGGTTCTGAAAAGAAAAAAGTACTTCAAAACCTGATCGGGTTTTGAAGAAACTAAAATAGGCTTTCCTGTGGAAGCTATAACTTCCACATATGAAGTCTGATTGACTCCGTTTAAAAAGCGTAGAAAAGATCTTGAGATGATCTAACACACAATTAACCTACATTTATCTTTAGGCATCAACATTTTTTTTGCCATCTATTTGAATCAAGTAAGGTATAAAATAGGTACTCCTTATTGCCCATACAGACAACGTATAAGAAAATTAGTATGCTCTCTCTCTCTCTCTCTCTCTCTCTCTCTCTCCCCTTCTCATTAACATTTTTTCTGCCATCCATTTGAATCAAGTAAGCTATAAAATAGGTACTCATTATTGCCCATACGTGCAATGTATAGGAAAATTAGTATGCTCTCTCTCTCTCTCTCATCAACAGTTTTTTTCCATCCATTTGAATCAAGTAAGGTATAAAATAGGTACTCTTTTGCCCATACATGCAACCTATAGGAAAATAAGTATGCTCTCTCTCTCACTCTCATCAACATTTTTTCTGCCATCCATTTGAATCTAGAGAGAGAGAGAGAGAGATATTTTCTATTACTGTAATGGAGAGGATGCATTATTTGAAACTACTCATCTAACAAGAATAATACTTGAACATTGTTTATCCCTTGAATGTAAGAAAAAGATAAAGCTTACTTAATCATCGATATTATTTATAAATTTATTATGCAAGCCTTTTTTTTTAGTTTTTTTTTTTATCAAACTATAGTTTGCTTCTACTAAGGGAGCCTGGTTTACACTATGTAAAAACTAAAAGACAAAATAATTTCAATTGATGAAGTTTATAAAAATACAAATGCATATAACATTATAATTAATTAAATATAAACTTGATCATGATAAAAAAATGTTTTTTTCAATAAAGTGGCAGGACCACTTTATATATATAAACTAGTTCGAAGGGCTCCCAGAGAAAAGAACCAAAAATAAAAACTTCGATCCTTGCCTATACATACTTAGGGAACCTTGCCATAGAGAAGAAAATTATGAAGGATAACCTATAGAGAGAAGAGACCCCCATCTAACCCGAAGGAGAAAACACAATATACCTACCAACTTAAACTACCCGAGAAAAAACTACATGGCATTATGCCAATTACAAATATGATAAGAGTGGGAGAAGGTGCCTTTGTGATGGAACAATCAAACAACCTTATCTTGATTGAAAGGTGTTCACTTTTGCATATGCTTATTTGGACTCTGAGGTCTAGAGTTGACCACCAACATAACCCAATGTGTGAGGGCTATGTGATGACACCCACCTAGCTTGTAGCCTAGAGTCTTAACACCTTTACTTTCATGGGCCTATGGTAGTCTTGTTTGGATGGTTGTCTATTTGAGTTTCATGCTTGTTTATAGGAAGGGTTTTATCACCTTAGGTATGTCCTAGTTGTTACCTCTGACATGGGCCTTCGTTTCTATCTCGTAGCTCACAGAATGTGGGCCTGTTGGTTCCACATGGTTGGGTGGGTAATCTTTATTATATCTAGGAATTATTTTTAGTCTATTGGATGATCCTTGCACATGTTCAATTTCAGATTTGCAGTTGAAGATTTCATTTTGTATATTGTATTATGTACTGATGTATATGTATTTTGTGTTATGTACTAATGTATATGTATATTGTATTATGTACTAATGTATTTGTATATCTAAAGCTAGAGATGAAATTTGTTTGATTTCTCAAGTTGAACCAAAAACTACTGATGAAGCATGTAAAGATGAATCATGGACTAAAGCTATGGAAGAAGAACTTGAACAGATAAAGAAAAACAATACTTGGGAACTGGTTCCAAGACCGAAGAACAAAAATGTGATAGGAACTATATGGGTTTTCAGAAACAAGATGGATGAAGAAGGAACAATGGTAAGAAACAAGGCTAGACTTGTGTGTAAAGGAAACTTACAACAAGAAGGCATAGCCTATGAAGAAACATTTGCTCCTGTTGCTAGGTTGGAAGCTGTGAGACTATTTATTGCTTATGCTGCACATAAAGACTTTAAAGTATATCAGATGGATGTGAAGTCAACATTCTTGAATGGTGATCTAGAAGAAGAAGTATACATTGAGCAACATGATGGTTTTCCTTTGACAGAAGATGAAAACATGGTTTGTAAGTTGAAGAAAGCACTGCATGGACTAAAACAAGCACCGAGAGCATGGTATGCAAGATTGGTCAAGTATCTACTTCATCTTGGTTTCAGAAAAGGTAATGCAAACAATAATTTATACTTAAGAACTGATGAAGATGGAACCTTAATCATAGAAGTTTTTGTTGATGATATCATTTTTGGAGCCAATGATAAGATGAGTAAGAAGTTCTCTAAAGAAATGGAAAATGAATTTGAGATGTCAATGATTGGTGAAATCAAATTCTTTCTTGGTTTGCAAATTAATCAGCGTAAGAATGGTATTTTTATATCTCAGACAAAGTATCTTAAGGAAATGTTGAAGAAGTTTGGCATAGAAGATTATAAACCCGTTGGAACACCTATGGTATCTGGATACAAACTAACTAGGAATGATGAGACTCAAAGTGTTTTTCAACAAAGTACAAATTTATGATTGGCGGTCTTCAATATCTGACACACACTAGACCAGATATTACCAATGCAGTTGGAATTATGACAAGATATCAGGCAGATCCTAAAGAGTCACACTTTGTTGCTATGAAAAGAATTTTCAGATACTTGAAAGGAACAATAGAATATAGAATTTTCAGATACTTGAAAGGAACAATAGAATATGGCTTATGGTGTGAAAAATCAGATGACTTTATTTAGCAGGCTTATACTGATGTTGATTGGGCAGGTAATGTGGATGATAGAAAGAGTACAAGTGGAGATGCATTTTTCCTTGGTAAAAGGCTGGTTTCTTGGTTAAGCAAGAAGTAGAACTGTATTGCTTAATCTACTATTGAATCAGAGCATGTTGTTGCTGCTATAAATTGTACGCAAGTTCTTTGGATGGAACAAATATTGAAGGACATTGGAATAATTTTTGAAGAGCCAGTGGCTATCCATTGTGATAGCACTAGCACAGTGAATATGTGAAAGAATCATGTAATGCATTCAAAGACTAAACACATTTATATTAAGTATCATTTCTTGAGGGAGAAGGTAGCAGAGAAAGTGATTAAACTGGAGTACATTAGCACAAAGGAACATATAGCAGATATATTTACAAAGCCTTTTCCAAAAGATGCTTTTGAATATCTTAGAAGCATGCTTGGGGTCCAAGCCCCTTCTTGTGATAACTAATTAATGTTGATATGCATCAGTCCAGTGGATTTCAGAGCTATATCACTTTCTGGACTTGATGTATGGATCTACTCCACATGGGGAGTGATCGCATGAACAATAGAGAAAATTTGGGTGATTTTGCGCCTGACTATTGGACATGAAGATTTGAAAAAGCTACACCTTACAGAAGATTATAGATGAGTTATGTCACCCTTTTCCATTGTTGTCAAAGGGGGAAGGATTCTATATGAAAATTCCTACTGTTTTGGGGAGATTTGTGTTAAAGATATTGAGAAGATTGCATTGAGAGAGAGTACTTTTGGTTCGATGGATTTTCCCATATGCTGTCATCAATGCCAAAGGGGGAGATTGTTGGATGATATCAGATTTGGATACTATTCATGCTGTTGATATTCATGTTTTTTCAAGTTGATGTCAACATATGTTTCTGTGAAGAGGACAAACTAGTTAAATTGACTAACAGAGATGTACGGACACTATACAGATGTTTCAGAATGATCGAAGACATGGATATGAAGATAGATGTGTGATGAAGTTATTCCTAAGGTCTCTTGACTTGTGGTTACATATTGGAGATGTTACAAATGATTTCGTGAAGGCTGGTTTTCTGGACTTTGACAGTAATGCTTGACAAAGTAGGTCTTTGTATTTGGTGTATATCTTACAGATGAAGATATTTGGGACATGCGAGCTTATGAGATGGCTGAGGAAACATGGAAGAATGTTAGTTACAGATCGAATGGTGTGAGAGTACTGGTGACGTCAGTTGTGGCATGTATTCTGGAGAGGACCTATTTTGGTGATCGACTTTAGACGTGTAGCTTGTGTTATGAATTGTGAGCGCATATTGCGGATCTTGGAGTATAATTGATGGATTGTAAATGATGTTTATTTGTTATAGGTACCGTGTGTATCTTAGTAAGGGGTAAAACAATTATTTGTATATTGGGAAAGCCTAATCGACCAACCTAATTAATTATTTGTGTATTAGGAAAGCTTAATTGGCCGACCTAATGAATTATTGTAAGAGGGTATATATGAGTGATCTTTTCTTTTGGAAAGATGTGGTAGAGATTAAAAAGGAAGAGAAGAGTAAGTTGCGAGGCTTGTTTGGCTGCTGGATGTAGAGCAGAGTTTTGTGATAAGAATACTTCATTGGAACTAACCAAGCAAAGACAGTTGTTATCAGATAGTTCACTGGATTGTATATTCCTTATATACACTTGTTTAGACTGTGAATCCTTGAGGGTGGCTTTAACCTTCTTTGGGCAGTGTGCCTGGGCAGTGAGCATACAACTTTTCTTGACTCCTAACAGGGACTGTGTACTGTAATGATTGTAATAAGCTCCTAACAGAGCTAAATCTTTTAACATGGATACTATACTCTCAGTACATTATTTGTGGGTGCTAAGTCCCACCAGGGTTTTACCTTTAACAGTGTTTCTCGACAACAAATATTGTGTTATTGTGTTGGCATTTATTGTGTTATCATTTGCATTACAGTTTTGGTTTATAAAGTTTAAAGTTTAATATTCTATATCACAACTGATTCACCCACCTCTCAGTTATGCTTGTGGACTATTATTCCTAACACACCCTTTATGCATCGGGATAATCATTTAACAACAAAATGAAACCCTCCATGACATAAATCAAATAATAAACACTTTAATAAAACCCTTGGCTAATGACATAAATAATGCAAAATGCACGAAGGAAGCAACAAATTTCATCATTTTAATGTAACCCTTTATGCATATGAATAATCATTGAACAAAAAAATGAAACCCTCGACGACATATACCAAATAGTAAATATTTTAATGAAATGGATGCCATTTGAAAAAAAGGATGACAAAAGAAAACAAAATGCAGGAACGTAGAAGCAAATTTCATCATTTTAATGTAACCCTTTATGCATACAAATAATCATTTAACAACAAAATGAAACCGTTGACGATATAGACAAAATTGTAAACATTTTAATGCAATGGATGCCATTTGGAAAAATAATGACAAAAGAAAGCAAAATGCACGAGCGAAGAAGCAATTTTCATCATTTTAATGTAACCTTTTATGTGCATACGTAAAATTATTTAACAACAAAATGAAACCCTCCACGACATATACAAAATAATAAACAATTTAATGAAATGGAAGACATTGAGACACTCATTGTTTAATTCCATCACTGTACATACAAGAAAGGAAGCATACTTGATGAGCACAACATTACCTAGAGGTTGCAAAGC
>MU226297.1:9005-38372 GCA_018584345.1 Thuja plicata
AGACAAGCATAATTCATTCCCGCAAGCAATCAGATACACGGGGGAGTGAACTGATAGAAGATACTGAAGAGAAACTGATGAAGGATAAACTTCATGTAGTCCTGATCAATCAAGCTAAGGGAGAGCTAAATAATTCTATAGACACTGACGAATAGAAAAGAACAGAATCACAGTGCAGAAAGAGTTAAGTACAAAGGAATTGAATTAATACATTGATCAAAAAAATATTGTAATTAAATAGATCTAAAAATCTATAATTCAGTTGCATTGGAAACAGGTCATTTTGTTTAAGTTTAACTGTTGAAGCATTAAGTCTCTTAAAAGAGCAGGACTTAACAGTCTTTTGTAATTGAGGTATATCCTAACAAATTACCAGAAGGTTGACTCATGATAGTAGCATTGGTCTTACCTAAAGCCTATTGATAGTCTAAGAAGAAGGCTGATTCAAGGATGGTAATAAGATTAGCATAAAGCCTATTGATAGTCAAGAGACTGATTCAAGGATGGTAGCATAGATGCCAGATACTAAGTGACAACCTATGTATAAAAATCCTCTAACAAGGTCGCACTTAACCGTGTGTTTGTAACCTTTAACAGCGTTGGCTCCTAACAAAGCTCAGTTCAAAAGAGTGAAAATTTGGGGTACCGGTCCCAGTGGTTTTTCCCTTAATAGGGTTTCCACATTAAAATCCTTGTGTTATATGTGTATGGTTCATTACTTTATTGTTTTACATTCTACATATGCATTTATAGATTGATTGGTATGCTCTACATATTTATTGAGTATCAGTAAATACAGTTTACTGCTTATCGGTTATCAAGGAGAATAAGTACAGATAAGGTAAACTGACAGACATTTATTTGTTTCAAGTATTTCAAAGGCATACATCTTGTAGGGACTTAATAATTGAAGTATTGATTGGTGGATTAAAGTTTAAATTGGATAAATTTTTGAGGCCACTAATTCACCCCCCCTCTTAGTTATTACTAACATCATGTTCAGTTCTAAATATAACTCTCAAACTGAACCTACATGATATAGTTATGTTGAGTCTTCTCTTAGTTATCATCTTCATTGATGATTCTGATAGCTAAATAATTTCTTCTCCAAACTTTACCTTAGCAATGTGCATACTATTTTTATAGCATGGATTCAATCCAGATGCTAATTTTTTGATATTGAATACATGGTAGAAAGGCCATCAAAATTTCTCAGAAGTATGTTTAGAGGACTGGGGTTCAATTGCATGTATATAACCACTTATCAAAGTGATTTTCTTCCTGTCATGAAAAGCATCAATGTCCTAAAAGAGGTGTTCTTTGTCTTGCAGCTTTCTAGTAGATTATTCAGATAAGGGTAATTGTGGGTATTACCACTACAAATTCATTTGAAGGAATCAAACTAACAATATCAACTACCATACCTGCCAAGGCCTCTGTACCATTCCTATATTTCCAGGCATTAAATTGAACATTTAAAATTGTAGGCATTATATTGAACATTTTCATCTGCAGGCACATTTTCATCTGGTGAAAAACAAAGTGAAGATAATTATATTTGTTTTTTAATAATATATAATACCATCACAATTACGATAGATGCCAGAGAATGACTGACACCCTAGCTATACATGTGATGGCCAGATGACAGAAATTACTGACAACTGGATGTCACATGTACAACATATCCATCGCACACCCATCGTAATTACAACAGTCATAAAGTATAACGATGACATGCTAAACAACGTAGCCAGTGCTTATTGTGATGATTATTGCCATCACAATAATGATAGACATAACAGTAGTTGGTGGTTCTGACACGAAAATAGAAACACCGGCCTGTGTCGCTTGCCCGACGGGGTAGTGTCGGAATTATGACACATTGTCGTCAAAAAAAGGACTCAAATGTACTAGTGCTAGATTCTGGCGCTTCTCACCATATGAGACACACTCAAGAGTTTTTCATTACACTTTCCCATTATGGCCCTTCATAGATTACAGTTGGTGACTGTACAAAGCTTTCAGTTATGGATTCAAGTAGTGTTTCATTGGATGGTGATTGTCTTAAGGATGTTCTTGTTGTTCCTACTATTTTGATAAACCTCCTATCCATCTATCAGATATGAAACTCAGTCTCTAGTAAGATAGTTGAGTTATCACCACATGATGTGGTCATTTGAGACCTTCATGGTCCTAATCTAATTGTGGCTATTAGGAGTGTTGATCTTACATCTCACATATACATATTTGATGGATTTGATATGATAGATGGTCTAGGTTCATCTCTTATAGCTCATGCAGACACAATGAATTGACTTTGGCAAGAGAATTTTTGTCATGTCAATTACATATATCTACAACAAATGATTACTCAATCACTTGTGATTAGGATCCCTCAAATTTCCTTTACTAATGGTGTTTGTCAAGGATATGTTCTTGGAAAACATTGCCAGGATTATTTTCCTATAGGTAGATCCACACGTGCTAAGCACCCTTGGATTTGGTACATAGTGACCCCATGTCCTTTTTTACTTCTTCTTTTTAGGGGCTAGATATGTGCTCACATTTATTAATGACTTATCCATGTGCACATGGGTGTACTTTCTTAAGTACAAGTCTGTTGTCTTTAATTCATTTAGGATCTTTAAGACATTTATGGAGAAGCAGTCTGGTATTTCTATCAGGAGGATACACACAAATAATGGGGGGAGTATGTGAATTATGGTTTTATATATTTTTTCACTAAGCATGGTTTGTAGAATCAGCATACAGTACCTTACACCCCTCAAAAAAATAGTGTTTTTGAGAGAAATAATAGGACATTATGGGAGATGGCCAATTGTATGATACAGTCATGAGATATTAATTCAACATTTTGGGTTGAGGCAGTCAATTGTGCCAATTATATAAAGAATTAAATGCCTCATAAATAATTATGACATTTGATTCTTCAGAAGGCTTGGGCCCATGTCAAGCTCAATGTTTCTACATTTTGAGTATTTTGCAGTGACGCTTGGGCATTTGTTTCAGATGCTCAGTGAAAATCCATGGAGAGGAAGATCCAACCACTCATATTTGTTGGCTACTATGAGGATGTTAATGTTTACAAGTTGTTTTATCTTGATTCTGGAGAGTTCTTGTTTTTACAAGACGTCCATTTTGATGATTGCTTTCCTAAGATGGATTGTCCATCACCAGCTTCTCCCCCTCTTCATCTCTTTAGGATTTTTTACCTCTTGAGGATGATGTAGATCTTGATACACCACCATCAACACCACCAAATTCATATCATTTTCTCAAGTGGGCCCAGTATATTGTTGAGGCAGTTGGATCTATGGTAGGTGACCCTTCAGATTCCCATTGTACATGTGGACAAACTTCAAGTTCTAGTCTCTTGATTCATGCCATTTTAGATGATCCTTAGAAGTTTTTAGAGGTGATAGGTCATCCTAAGTGGGATAGGGCTATGGAGGAGGATTTGTTTTCTTTAATGAAGAATCATAGTTGGGGCCTTTGTCATCTTCATAAGGAAAGAAATTTGGTTTAGTGCAAGTGGGTGTATAGTACCAAGTTTTCAATGGATGGTTCAATAGATAAGTATAATGCACATCTTGTTATGAAGTGATTTTTTCAAGTTGAGGGTATTTATTACTGTAATACCTTTTCTCTTGTTGTCAAGATGAACTCTATTTTCTTTGTACTATCTCTAGTAGCTTCACAAGGATGGACAATATTTGTGATTGATGATAAGAGTGCCTTCTTGCATGGAGACCTACATGAGGAGATCTATATGAAGTAGCCTCATGGATTTGTGAAGGACATTTATTTGGTCTGTAGACTTTGGCATTCATTATATGTGTTAGGATAACTGAGAGGGGGGTGAAACAGTGGCCTAAAAAATATTCCAATAAATCAACCCAAAAAAATTGTACCACAATGTTAAGCCTCTAGTTATCTTCAGTCCTACAAGATGTATTCCTTAAAATAATCATATAAAATAACTACTACTCAGAATTCTTTGTTAAACCTTTTTCTTAATGTTTACCGAATAGCAGTCTTTCATTTACCAAAAAATAGTGAATTGGTTAGTGTATACCGATCAATCCAGATTAGTTATGTGTAATGCAAAAAACTAAAGTAATGACTCATAAACACATTGAAACATGGTTTTTTAACGTGGAAAACATTTTAAGGGAAAAACCAATTGGGAACAGTAACCCAAAATTTTCACTCTTCTGAAGTGAGCTCGATGAAGAGCCAACCCTATTAAAGGTTACAAACATACTATTAGGTGTGACCTTGTTAGAGGATTTAAATAGAATAGTTTGTCACTTGATATCAGGAATCTCTATGCTACCTTCTGTGACCAAACCTAGTGTAGTTTGTCAAATGGTATCTGGCATCTCATGCTATCTTCATGAACAAAATTTTTGATACTCCTTGGGATGTATCTCAATATAGAAAGGATTTTTAAGTCCTTCTTGGTTAAGAGACTTTCTGAATCAATGCTTAAAATAAAATAGTAAATGATTTGTTCACGCATACAACTTATACTTGCAGATTTTCAGATCTACTGTAATCTCATAATACCTTTCTGATCAATGTATCTTTTCAATAGCTTTTCTCCACTTCTTTCTGCTTGATGATGTTGTGCTTCTCTGTTGCTCAGTGTCCGCAGCAATATTTAGCTCTTTCCTTAGTTTGATTGATCATGACTATATGAAGTTGTTCTTCATTAGTTTCTCTTTAGCATCCTTCTTTTTCATTCACTCCCCTTAATTCATAATGAATTAGGTTGTCTCTTTATAGACATGATATCACCATTTCTCACTTCTTGATTTTCTTTTCCTTGGTGTGATCCGAAATCTTAGCCAATCTTGCGTTAAAGCATAACTCCTATTTTATCTCGTAGAAATCTTCTTGCCAACTGGATAAAAAAACTTCAAATCTTTTACTTATCTATAGCTTTAACTTCTCGATTAAAAAAATGTTAACAACCAATTAAGTCTATCTTTTAGCTCTGCCAGCTAAGTATTTTGTTTTTTCTGAACTTCAGTTAATTTCAGTGTTTTAACTCTTTGATAGCTTTGATCAACACTTCAGTTCTCTTTAGGCTTCTTCGTTGGTGTTGTTTGTTCGTCGGGCATCACTGTGATGTTCTGCTTCGTCAGGTAACACTATAATTCTAGCTGTCGCTAATGCTTGTGATTCTTCTTGTCAATAATGTTTGTCAATTTATTTTCTCAAGCATCACTGTGACTTTGCTGTCAGTTTTCTCTATCCATCGAGTTCCACTAACTGTCAGTGTTTGAAGTCACATAGTGAATGCTGGTCTTTTATGCATTACTGAAAGCATAATATTTTATCTCTCTAATTCTCTAAAGTCTTTGACACTTTGAATATAACCAATGATATTATATCAAGTTGACATCAATGAAAATACAATCCATTAACTGATTTAATGTCTTGCATTATCTTTTTGTGTTTTGGTGATCAACTTAACATCTTCAAAAATTTAATTAGTTACATGTCATCAATCTCTCCCTTTGGCAATGATGGAAACACACTACATTATCAGACTATATTATTACTAATACAATATGAAATATAATAGTTGAAGTTCATCAATCTCTCCTATTATAACTTATAGAAATGTTTGGCTCTCGGTAAGCTCATATGGCTTAGATTTGTTTCTTGTAGAGTGTTTTTTTCAATCTTTAATCCCTTTACCAGATAGGTTTAGGGGCTTCTGTCTTATTTCTGATATGTGTTCTTCCTTGACTATTCCTCTCTTTCAACATTTTTTCTTTTGACAATAATCTCTTCCTTTGGATAATGATTAAAACTCCCACTGAATTCTTAGGAACTTCTCTCCATGGATAATGATATAATCTCTCACTTTTGATAATGAGATAATCTCTCCCTTTTGATAATCAGATAATATATCTCCCTTTGATAACAATGCCAAATAATTCTTCCATATCATTTTCCACCCTTTTTATAATATACTCCTTGGATTTCCCTATCCATCAGTAATACATTTTCTCTGGTGTTCGGTGCAGATTTGTATCTTGTTGTGCACAGATGTATCTTTGTTGTCTATCTTTGTGCTTGCATCAACATGAATGATCTTATGATTTGTGTATAGGCTGATGCAGCCTCCTAGTCATCTTACTGACTGATAGACAAGGGTTGGACCCCTAGTCTTTGTCTCAGGTACTCAAATGTATCTTTTGGTAATGGCTTGGTGAAGATATCAGCTAATTGTTCCTTGGATTGAACATATTCTAGTATCACTTCTTTTTCTTGCACTAGTTCTCTTAAATAGTGATACTTTATTGCTATATGCTTAGTCTTAGCATGGATGACTAGATTGTTATAAATGTTAATTGCATTGGTATTATCACAATAGATAATTACTGGTTCAAGAATCTTCATATTCATACCTTCTAGCAACTATTTGATCCATGCAACATTGGAGCAATTTGCAGCAACAGCCACATATTCCGCTTCTACAGTAGACTGAGATATGCATCCTTGCTTTTTGTTGATCCATGTGACAAGTCTGTCACCCATGAAGAATGCTCCTCCAGTTGTGCTCTTTCATTCATCAATGTTTCCAGCCCAATCAACATCTATGTAGACTTTTAGCTCAAATTTTCCTTCTCTTTTATACCATAAGCCATAGTCCTCGGTGTTCTTTAGATATCTCAGAATTCTCTTTACAACAGTCATATGTGATTCTTTGGGATTAGCAGAGAATCTTGCAACTATTCCAACTGCATGTGCAATATCTGGTCTGGTATGAACAACATACATTAGTTTTCTAATCATTGATCTATACAAGGTCTGATTTACCTCTTTTGACTTATCTTCCTTTGTCATCTTACATCTGGTAGCCATAGGTGTTCCAACTAGTTTGGAATCTTCCATCTTGAATATCTTCAACACTTCCTTTGTGTATTTGGACTGAGTGATATATATGTTTGCATCTTGTTGAAGAATTTGTAGACCAAGAAATAATTTGATCTCCCCAAACATAGACATTTCAAACTCTTTGCTCATTTCATTAGCAAAGTATTTACATAACATTTTATTTCCCCCAAAAATGATATCATCAAAAAATATTTCAGCATCCAGAATATTACCATCAGTATCTTCTTTTAAATACAGATTACTATTTTCACTTGTTCTTACAAATTCAATGCTAATGAGATAGGATTGAAGTCTTTCATACCAGGCTCTAGGTGCTTGTTTCAATCTATACAAGGCTTTATGTAGTCTACATACCATGTTTCTCTTGTCTGGATCAACAAACACTTCTGGATGTTCAATATATACTTCTTCTTCTAGTATTCCATTTAGGAATGCAAATTTGACATCCATCTAGTATACCTTGAATCCTTTGAATGCAACATACACAAGTAAGATTCTAACTCCTTCTAGTCTGGAAATGGGTGCAAAGGTTTCAGCATAATCAATACCTTCTTCTTGTGCATACTAACCTTGCTTTATTCCTTGTGACTTCTCCATTCTCATTCAGCTTATTTCTAAATATCCATTTGGCACCGATGACATTCTTGTCATCAAGTCTCGCTACTAGTGTCCATGTACTGTTCTTCTCAATATTTTCTATTTATTCATTCATAACACTGACCCATTCCTCATTTTCAAGTGCAGTATGAATAGATTTAGGCTCAAAATCACAAAGTAAAAATCTAGTGTTTAGTGAGTTACTTCTTATTCTCATTCCAGTCTTCTTGTCTCCTATGATCTGATTCTATGGATGATGTCGTCTGACATACTTGGAAAGTTTCAGTTCAGATCTTTTTCCATCATTCTAATCATTATCTTCTTGACCTTCATTTTGATCTCCATCGCTCGGTACATCATCTTGAGTATTATCTTGATTTTCGGTAATTGCAACCTGATGCTCGGTTGCAATGTTCTGTTGCTCAGGAGCGATACACTATTGCTCAAGTAGAGTGTCAGGTTCTTCAGTGTAAACAAACTTGTTGTAGTCTTCTGGTTCTTTTCTTCTTTCCTTGTCATTCTTTTTAGCAAATTCATCTATTCTTACATTTTCACTTTCAATGATCTTGTTAGATGACTTGTTAAGACATTTATATCCCTTTCTTTTGGTGGAATACCCTAGAAATATACCTTCATCACTTTTGGAGTCAATATTTCCATTTCTATCATCTTTCAAAATATAACATTGACTACCAAAGATTCTGAGGTAACTTACATTGGGTGTGTAACCATACCAAAGCTCATAGGGTGTCTTATGTGTGTCCTCATAGGGTGTCTTCTATGTATCCTTCTTCAATTGTACAATGTTCAATGTGTAGACAACAGTACTGGCAACTTACCTCCAGAAATTTTGAGTGATTATTTTCTCAATCATCAATGTTCTTGCACAGTGAATAATTGATCTATTTCTCCTTTCAACAATTATGTTTTGTTGTGGTGTTCTTGGTGCAGAAACCTGTGAATTCATCTGAAATAGATTCTCCTCCTCTATCTGACCTTAAACATTTCAATTACTTACCACTTTGTTTTTCTACCATAGCCTTATACCATTTAAACATCTTGAATGCTTCTAATTTATCTTCTAGGAACATAATTGTCATCATTCTAGAATAATCATCTACAAAGAGAATGAAATACCTATCTCCATAGTAACTCTTTGTCCTCATCAGTCCACATAGATTATTATGGACTAATTCTAGAATTGCATTAGATGTATGGGATTTACTCATGAAACTAGACTTTGTCATCTTACCTTTTTGATAATTCTTGCACATGATATGCTCAGGCTTTGACATGCTCGGTAAGACTCTGACTTTTCTTTTATTGCTTATCTTTATCATGTTGTCAAAATTCACATGGCACAATCTCTTATGTCACAACCACATGTCTTCATTTCTATCCATCAAACAAGTGGTGTTAATGTCATCAAGATAGAAAAGCTTAATTACCTTTTTTCTATTCACTAGTTTCGATCAACCTTCCTGATTCATTGAAGATCTTTGCCTTCTTATTCTCAAATGCTACTCGATGACCTGTATTATTCAGCTGTGAAACACTCAATAGATTATAATTCACTCCTTTTACCCAGTAAGCATTTTCACATTTGATTAGGTTGCTCAACATTATGGTTCCTTTACCTTCAACTGGACAAAGTGTGTCATTACCCATTCTTATTGAGCCACCATTATAGTATTCAAAGTTTCAAAATTTTGTTTATCACCGTTCATGTGGTGAGTGGAGCCACTATCTATAATCCAGATATCATTCTTACTAACCTTAGATATGAGTGTAGTTTCTACATACCTTTCTTATTCTTCATCTGAATCATCCTTCATGGATAAAAATACCATCTCAATGTCTTCTTCATATTCAGTGTCAGTATCATCATCTCTATTCTCAGCTAGATAACAAGATTTATTCCCTTTGTCCTTGTAGTCTCGGGTATCTCTTATGTCAGATTTTTGGTTGCTTTGGTAATCTCTATTATCACCTCGGTCAAACTTATTTTCATAAGTTCTGTCATTACTTCTGTCATCTTTTCTTCTGTTAGGACATCTTGCAGCAAAGTGTCGAACCTCTTTACAATTAAAACATACAAGTGGTAATTTACCTTTGTATCTACCTTTGCCTCTGCAATATTCTTACCATTAGTGCTTCAATCTCATCATGTCCTTGATCCTCATTATCACTTTCAATATCATTTATAATAGTGTGTCTATGACTTGACTTAATTATATTCAAAGAATATTTGAATGCAGATTATATAGATGGTAAGACACTATTATCAAAGTTATTCATCTCAAATGAAATCAGTCTACCAATTAGACTATCTAGAGTAACAATATTGTTTGCAATTTCTCTCATTTCTTATATAGCAGATACTCTAATAACATATACAGGCAATAAGGTTCTTAGGATTTTACTTACCACTGTCTCTTTTTCAAGTACACCTCCAACTCCTTAGATAGCATTGACTACCTCTTTGATTCTGTAGCTATATTGAGTGATATTTTCTCCTTCTTTCATCCTTAGGTCATCAAACCTCCCTCTTAGGCTTTCTACCTTGGCTCTTAGTACATTAGCATCTTCTCTATGTAGTAGCTTCAATTTATCTCACATTTCCTTTGCAGAGGTGTAGGTTTTGACATCTTCAAACTCAACATCGGAGAGTGAGGAAGAGAGTTCTATCATCATGCAATTATGCTCATGCTTTTCTCTTAATTTCTCAAGAGGGTGAGGTCCTGTAGGCAACACATTTTCAGTATCAAGGTGTTGAGTAACATCATTACCAATATCTGATAGGTGGAGTCTTATTTTTCTTTGTCATGATGCAAAGTTGTCTTTATTCAACTTGGGCACATCTTTCTTCTTCATCTTGTGATCTTTTGATTGAGTTGTTAAACTCCCTTTCTAAGCACACAAGCTTTGATACCAATTGTTAGAATAAATGAAAGGGGGGGTGAATCAGTGGCCTCAAAAATATTCCAATAAATCAACCCAACAACTTTGTACCACAATATTAAGCCTCTATTTATCTTCATTCCTACAAGATGTATGCCTTCAAATAATCATATCAAATAACTACTGCTCGGAGTACTCTGTTAAACCTTTTTCTTAATATTTACCGAATAGCAGTCTTTCATTTACCAAAAAATAGTAAATTTCTTAGTGTATATCGATCAATCCAGATTAGTTATGTGTAATACAAAGCAATAAAGTAATGACTCATAAACATATTGAAACATGGATTTTTAATGTGGAAACCTTGTTAAGGGAAAACCACTTGGGACCGGTAACCCAAAATTTTCACTCTTCTAAAGTGAGCTCGGTGAAGAGACAACCCTGTTAAATGTTACAAACACACTGTTAGGTGTCACCTTGTTAGAGGATTTAAATAGAATAGTTTTTCATTTGATATCAGGAATCTCTATGCTACCTTCTATGACCAAACCCAGTGTAGTTTTTCAAATGGCGTCTGGCATCTCATGCTATCTTCATGATCAAACTTTTTGATACTCCTTGCGATGTATCTCAATATAGAAAGAATTGTTAAGTACTGCTCACTTAAGAGACTTTCTGAATCAATGGTTAAACTAAAATAGTAAATGATCTATTCACACATACAACTTATACTTGTAGATTTTTAGATCTGTTGTAAGCTCATAATACCTTTCTAATCAATGTATCTTTTCAATACCTTTGCTCCACTTCTTTCTTCTCGGTGATATTGTGCTTCTCTGTTGCTCGGTGTCCACGGAAATATTTAGCTCTTTCCTCAACTTGATTGATTAGGACTCTATGAAGTTTTTCTTCATCATTTTCTCTTCAACATCCTTCTTTTTCATTTATCTCCCTTAATTCATAATGAATTAGGTTGTCTTTTTATAGACATGATATCACCATTTCTCACTTCTTGATTTTATTGTCCTTGACGTGATCCGTAATATTAGCCAATCTTGCTCTAAAGCATAACTCCTATTTTATCTCATAGGAATCTTCTTTGCAACTGGATAAAATAGATTTAAATCTTTTACTTATCTCTAGCTTTAACTTGTTGATTAAAACAATGTTAACAACCAGTTAAGTCTATCTTTTAGCTCTGCCAGCTAAGTATTTTTTCATTTTTGAACTTTAGTTAATTTCGATGTTTTAACTCTTTAATAGCTTCGGTCAACACTTCAGTTCTCCTCAGGCTTCTTCGTCGGTGTTATCTTTCTATCGAGGTTGTCTGTACATCGGGCATCACTATGATGTTCTGCTTTGTTGAGTAACACTGTAATTTTGGCCATCAGTAATGCTTGTGATTCTACTCGTCGGCAATGCTTATTGGTTTCTTTGCTTGAGCATCACTGTGACTTTGTTCTCAGTTATCTCTGTCAGTCGGGTTCCACTAAATATCGGTGTTTGAAGTCACATAGTGAATGCTGGTATTTTATGCATTACTAAAAGCATAATCTTTTATCTCTCCGATTCTCTGAATTCTGACACTTTGAATATAACTGATCAGATTATATCAAGTTGACAACAATGACAATACAATATATTAACTGATTTAATGTTTTGCATTATCTTTTTGTATTTCCGTGATCAAATTAACATATTCAAACATTCAATGAGTTACATGTCATCAATATGGTCTCAAACAAGACCCTAGGGTTTGGTATGAGAAGATGGAATCTTTTTTTCTCTCCTCTCACTTTACTCGTTGTCATTCTGATATCACTATTTAAATTCATCATCTGGAGGTTGATCTTTTGATCTTTGTGTTATATGTTGATGATATCATACTTACATGTAGCTCATCCTCTAGGATTCAGAGTGTTCAACGAGCATTGATGGAGTAGTTTGAGATGGCTAATCTTGGTCTTCTACACTATTTTCTTAGTCTATACTAGGTCATTCAATCTTCGGATGGGATTACCATTTATTAAGATACATATGCTCTTGACATGCTCCATATATTTGGAATGTTTGATTGCAAGCCCGATGCCACATGTTTTTAGTTGTGTATTGTTATGTATTCCACTTACACTACTCCTTCACTAGACTCTACATTATATAGGAAATTCATTGGCAGTTTGTTGTACCTAACAAATTTGCGGTCTGATCTTTCCTTTGTGGTCTCCCTTGTCTCTAGGTTCTCTGATGATCCACATGAGATCCATTGAAAATAAGCCAAACATGTCTTGAGGTGCATTCAAGGCACCACACATTATGTAATTCACTATGCATTAGGAGATCCTCACATTTTCTTCTTCACTGACTCTGATTGGGCTGGTAACGTCAATGATAGAAAGTCTACTTCTACCTTTGTTTTTTGCCTTGGTTCTAGCCTTATCACATGGTCTTGCAAAAAGCAATCTACTATTGCATTAATCATATATAGAGACTGATTAATGAGAAACGATGTTAGCTAGTCAGGATATTTTATGGCTTTGGCAGTTGATGATAGAGTTTGAGTTTCCTCCTGATAGTCCCACAGTTATTTGGTGTGACAATCAGAGCATTATAAATATTTCCTGCAATCCAGTCGTGCATCAGTGGATCAAGCACATTGAGATCCACATGCACTTCATCAGGAAGTTGATTTAGGATGGTTCACTTGTCTTGGAGTACATTCTTATAAATGAGTAGGTTGCTGACATCTTCACAAAATATTTGGCATCACCACGTTATCTTCAATTGTGATCTATGCTCGAGGTGAAGGAAGTTGTCCATGGGAGGATTTGTGAGGCCTTCCTTCATATTTTTTCTAGCATGCTTTCATCTCTTTTTGAAGATGATTATTTTCCCACCGGGTTTTCTCCTTTACTCCACTTTACAAAGATTTGGTTTTGATTGGGTACCTCATTAGGCCTTGTTGTCGGGACCCAAGTTTTCTTTCTTGCACTTAGCTTTTTAGCTACTCCCTAAGTTTATCTTAAGGGGGGGTGTTAGAGTAAAAGGTTATTTAACTTAATTAATTTAATCATTTTGATTAATTAATTAATTCAACTTTTTCTTTTTTCACTTAAGCTAAACTTAGAGAGCTTTTTTAGGCATTTAATATTTATTTTATTATTTGCATGCATCCATTAGGGTTTTATTTCTAGGTTTTAATCTCCTTTATAAGGATGGATCCCTTTGTAATTCATATTCAGATTATTATATTACACATTATTCTGGCTTCAAGCAATTCTATATTTTTAGCGTTTGTTCATGTGACATGATATTTGTATGTAGGTGATTTTTTGGCTTGAGATAATTCACCATTTATGAATTCTAAAAATTATCACATATTATTTTTTGCCACTAGATGTATATATTCCATTGATTCAAAATGGCGTAAAATATGTTTATATATACCTATTCACGAATGCTATATGTCGGCTTAAAAAACAACTAATCCAAAAAAAAGTTGGAATCAAGAAAACTTCCACACATTATCATATATTTCCAATGCACATGTTGCCTTGACCAAGTTGGCCCATAAACAAAAATAGTTAACTCTACAAAACATGAAATCATATGATTTACCCAATCCTTATCCTTCACCCAAAATTGTAGATCCACGAACAACCTAATGACAAAATGTGGTCACATAGATTAACCTACCCTATTTTTCCAAACCATAGTGTTTTCCAAAGCAACATTCTAGACCCATATCTTTATTGCCAAATAAATATAGAATCTATACTCTTGAGTGTTTGTAGTTTATATTCATATAGTCATCTTTCCAAAACCTTATGATCGTATCTTTTCATGTGGATAAGTGTAGAGAGAAACTCAGGCATGTTGTCTATGAAACTGTTAGAGGAAAAATATGACATCAACTACAACATTCTAGCAATCCACCCCTTTTTCATTGATGACAAAAAAATTTATTTCCGAGTACTATCTATATCCTTATAACTTCAAAAATTTAAATTTTCAGCCTACACCCAAAACTTCAAAATCTACAAATCTACACCTTATTCCCAAAACTCTCAAAATTCATCCCCCTTTGGCATCAATGGAAAAGGGTGTCAGAACCAAAAAAAAATTGTTCAAAAGTCTCAAAAACCAGAGTAAGAGACTTCCACTTAGTAAAATACTTAAAATAAAGAAACAATTTGTACAAAAGATAAATAAATACACATGTATTAACTAGAATTGGTTGAACTCTTTATCTTTTGTACTTGTGAGTGCCACAAGTCCTTATTTCTAACCCAAACATATACTGTGATTTGCATAAAGTTGTTTTGATTTTCACATGAATTTATAATTTTTTCTTCTTCGTCAACTGATGAGGGGACTCAATTAGACAAATTTTCTTGTTGTGCTAGGAGAAGAGAATGCAAAACCAAAAATAAAATTTCGCTTAATGAATCTCTGAGGTTCCCAAGAGGTAGAATGATATTGTCACATTTTTTTTGGATCTCAAAGTATTTTTTATGCGATTTTCCAACTCTTATCTTGGTAGTACCTGATAATTCCTATTCTGGATTGTAGCCATAAATTGTTGTTGATATCTGAGATGCAGTTGAATCTATTGATTTTCTTATATTTTTGTGGCATGGAGTCATACAAAATTGAAAGAGTAAAAGGCCCAAGCTTCTTGGAGATATTATTTGTACTTGATAATGAGTTCAACAAATATTTTTTATGCAGTAGCACACCTTTCCTTCATCACAAAGAATCTTGTTTCCTTTTCTTTTTCCAGTTGACTCATTATTATAATTTATTTGAGGCTTGCAAAATAAGCTTTAAAAGCTTGCATTAAATTTCTAAAATTTTGAGGAGAGGACACAAAGTGGTCAATGGAGCTTCCTGGAGTAGCACGCTGTAAAGCTTCAATAATTTATTTACTCTTTTGCTTACTAGCAATCAAAGCTTTCTTAGTTGATGTAAGATGCATCATTGATCTGAAACTTGTGAGGAAGATTATTTTTTCTTAAATCAAGTAGAATTATACATGATGTTATCGATTAGTTTTTCTTAAATCAAATAGAATTATACATGATGTTATCGATTGAAACCTTAGTTTCAAGTTGAAGATGTCATTCAATGAATTGTTGGTTTTAGTAGATGGAGTACCAAATACTGTTTCAGACTTAGATGAGCCTTTTAGTTCAGTCCTTGTTCCATATTCTTATTTTCTTTCTTCTTCTTGCTCACTTGTGCCAGCAATGCTAACTTTTTTCTTTCCTTCTTATGTTTTACCCATATTTTCTACTTCACCATTTTGTTCTTCCTTCTCTAATGTCATCTTTGTAGAGTGTTCAAGAGAATTTTTTAGTGTTTCCTCAATAACATTCTTTGTAGTGTTTGGAAGATAATTATTTAAGAGGAATGAGTGGAGAGGTATTAACTTCCTTTGTACACTATTCACTCTAAGATTTGATTGGATACATGTGAACATTTGTTGGTTCACGTTGCAAAGAAGTTCCAATGCTGTTGGGTAACAACAGTCCAAGATTTTTAGCTATGCCCCAAATGGAATCAATAGTTTCATTCTAAATTTTATCATAAACTTCCTTTTCTCTACATAAGAGTACATTATTTCTTCTCTTAGACCTAAAATCATTATTGAAAATGTGTCTTAAGGTTTCTTTGTTAGCATCTAACAAATCAATTGCAACAATGTTTAGTGCATACTCCTTGATTTTTCTATCATCTTCTAATATATCATGAACCATTTGATCCAAAAAATTCCAAAGATCTCTTGAGATGTCCTGTTTGAAATCACTTGGATAAGCATCAAAGACTGTAAAGTATTTTGTGAAAGCTTTAACAATGGTTTCTTGGTTGGTTTTATCAAGTTTTTCGTATAATTCACCGAATTCTTTCATTTTTCCTTCTTGTGACATATAATCAAACATAGTATCTAGTTTGAGTGGCTTATTAGAGGCTTTCTTTTCTCCTTTTCTTATCTGAGAATCTATTTTTCTCTTTTTGTTGTCTTGTTGTTCCTCATCTGAGGACTGAACAATAAAAGTCCTTATCTTTTTTACTCTTTGGCCTTATTGAGTTTCTTCTTCATCTGACTTAGATTCTTGTGATTCCAACTCATGTAGCTCTTCTTCAGTCAATTTTCTCCTTGTAGTTTTTTGTTTAATATGTCTGTGTGAGGAGGAAGAGATAGTTTCCTTTTTCCTCTTGAAAAAATTTTCTTCAAATTTTGGTGGACACATTTCCTTGACAAGATACTTTCTTCTTATTTTTGTTGTTGTTTTTTTTTCCAAAGGATGCAAGAATTAAAGGAATAGTGGAGGCCCTTTTGTACCTTCTGATAATGATAGGGATAATCAATTCCCTATTTTCTTCATCAATTTATTCTTTTGACATGCATGAGGCTTTAAAATATTTCTCAATTATCTTTTGAACCTTTTTATTTGTCACATGTTCCATTAGTTCCTTGTGTACCTTCAAACTCTTTTCTTCATGATTTTTTGTTCTTTCTTTTGTGTTGTAAATGGGACTAACTAAAAGCACTGATGCAAGACTATCCAAAATGTCCTCTGTAACCTCATATCCCAAAGTGAGGATTCATGCAGTTCTTGGTTCTATAGCTTCCATAATGCAGTTGTCTATGGTGATGAGAAAAGTGAGATCATTCTTAAATTTCTCCACAACCCTTTTAGGGATCCTCTCCCTTTGATGCATGTGAGGTTGAAAGAGAGTAAAGAATAAATCAAAGGCTTCATCTTGGAGTTTGTATCCCTAAATCTTCTTAGGAGATCACAAATTTGATGCACTATTGGAATATTTGAGATCTAGTCAATTCTTTTGACACCTAGGAATTCTTCCATGAAGTATAAAATGACACATAGGGTTAGAGTGCCAAATTTAAATTTATACTTCTTTTCTTTTATTTTCTTAGATTTTCCAAAATTGTTCTTAGAAGTTCACATAGATCATAATATGTTTTTTTTACCACCATCTCATATGCTACATTAATTGTTGCTGACACTAAGTTTTCCCTGTTTGTGAAGTAGATTTTATTTATGATCATTAGCAAATAATATATGACCACAAGGTTTTCAATTGTACTTATTGTCATTAATTTTTTATTTGAGGATGACTTGGTTAAATTTTCAACTTCTTTGTTCTTTACAACCTTTAGTTTGGCAACTGGTCCTGTAGACCATAAACCAATGACTTCATTCATTATTTCCTTGGTAATTAACCATGGTTTGTCTAACCATACAAAGTCATCATTTCTTATACTCATAACCATTCTAATTCATTTCTCATCATAATAGAAATCGGGAAAATTATTCCAAACCATTAATTTCTTCTTTACTCGGTCATTTAATTCTAGTTTTACTTGTAAGTCTCCATTCATTAATGAATTGTGACATATGTCTGAGAATTTTCCAGGGTGATATTCTTCCACTTTCACATGGATGTATGTCACGATATCCTTAATTGGTAAAAATCCATGTGATATACTTTACAACACACCCATAGGATCATTTTATGTTGATTTATTTGAGTACCATTTGAATTTAGGGTGAAGTTGATCCTCAATATTGATTATGGTGAGATAATTCATAAAAGAAAGAAAATTTATTTTAGAAACTTAAAGCTAGGGCATAGAGAATTCCTTGTTTTTTGAATAATCCTT
The DNA here is from genome assembly GCA_018584345.1 of Thuja plicata. Classification (NCBI taxonomy): domain Eukaryota; kingdom Viridiplantae; phylum Streptophyta; class Pinopsida; order Cupressales; family Cupressaceae; genus Thuja; species Thuja plicata. The sequence goes on from MU226297.1 coordinate 27,130, forward strand.
TCTCTTTCTTTGTGCCTTTCTCCACTTGAAATGCTTTGCCTTCGAATGATAACAAATCTTTTAAAAAATTCTTTAAAGTTCTATCCTATATTGGTAGTACAAATAATAAATGCATAGAAAAAGATGCTAAATAAATTGTTTCTCTCTCATAGTCACTGGTTTCTTTCTGTAGTCTACCACAAAGTAGTCTTTTCTTCCAAAAATTTTACTAATTAAAATGGTATATCATTTTTCATCTTGTATCCTGATTTTGGTATGTTGTAATACATCGTGTCAAGTTTGGTAGGGGAAAAAGATATTTCCTTTCAACTCCCCCTAAGCTAAGGCATGTGTAACTTGATTTCTAGAAGGATTATCTACACTGAGGTTAAGTGTAGACCCATCTTCTTTCTTTTTCTAAAATTTCTTCATCTCCATTTTAAATTTTTTGATATTTACTCTCTTCTTTGATTCACTAATCTTTACCAAAACATCTTTCTTCATATTTATGTTTCTTCAAAATTTCACAAAATGTCCATCTTTGGCATTTGATATTTCTTGATTATGTATTTCCCTTGTTTACTCTAAATCTTCATTTGTCATCCTTATGCCCAAAGATATTGCATATTTGACAATGACCATAAAAGGGTCGATTTCTACCATTGTTTTAACTAATTGTGAATTGACTTCTACATTGACTAGCCTTATGACCAAACTTTTTGCATGTGTAGTGTTGTCTAGAATAAGATCTAGCTTTATGATTTATTGTACTCCTACATTCTATTAATTCATGACCAAAGATATTGTAGTAAAAATAATAATCATTGAAAGATGTGTATATTTGTTGCATGAAAAAGGATTTTTTGATTGATCTTTTTGAATTTTCTTCCCTTGATTGATTTTTGTGGTAGCCACAATGATTTATGTATCTCTGATATGAACTAATTTTATTTTTTCTTCAATCTTCTGATGAGAGCATTCACCAACCTAAAATCCTAGACCACTTTTTTCTTTTGGAGTTTTTTGTATGACCATTAACTCATCAATATTTGTAGCACTTATTTTGAATTCATCTTCCCAAATTTTTATTTTTTCCAGATTTGATTCAAGAAACATTACTACATGTTCCAAGTTCTTTCATAGTTCTTTCTTGTTTTTATAATTCCATTCAGGGATATAGTTCTAATGAAGTTCAGTATACAGAGATCACACACTTCATATAAGAGATTACTACATATTATTTTTTTCTACCAGGTGTATATCTTCTATCAATTCAAAATGGAGTAAAGATGTTCATATATACATGTTCATGAATGCAATATGTCATCCTAAAAAATAAACGATCCATAAATGTGTCAACATCAAGAAAGTTTGCACACGTTATCATATTGTTCCAATGCACATGTTTCCTTGACCAAGTTGGCTATAAAAAGTAGTTAACTCTGCAAAATATGAAATTATATGATTTACCCAATCCTTATCCTTGACTCAAAATTGTAGATCCATGAATAACTAGATGCCAAAATGTAGTCACATAGATTTACTTGCCCTGTTTTTGGAAAACAAAGTATTTTCTAAGAGCAATATTCCAAAGCTATATCTTTACCACCAAATAAAGATAGTCCTATTTCCAAAACCTTGTGATCATATCATTATATGTGGAGAAGTGTGAAGAAAAAATCAGACTCGTTGGCTATCAAATTGCCAAAGTAAACAAATGACGTTAATGAAAAAATTCCAACACAAATCTCTAAAGCAAGTTATTATGAAGATGTACGGATATGGGGATAATCAAGCTAATATGGAAATGAATATGTTATTATGATAATGAGGTAAAGCTACTACAAAACTAAAGGCATGCTTTTGAAAGCTCGATTGAACACTTGGGAACACATGAATAAGCATAATAAGCACAAACTCAATTCACAATCTTCTAGTAGTCTCAAATGAGTGCAAATGGTCTCCTTTTACAAAAATTCCAAGGCTATGATCCTACGTGGGAAAGATCAAGGGCTAATAATTGGTCTTGATAAATATGAATAGTTGAAATGAAATGGGTTGGATTTTGAGAGAGAAATAAGGAGGATGTTCCTCCTATATTGGAAAGGTAGAGAAAAATGTGGGAGGAGAAACCACATTTCATGATCCTCTCAATGAATATGAGAAGAAGGAGGAATCATTCCAAGTTTTTGGAATGTGAGAAAAAATAGGCATTATAAGTCACCTTTGACCATGGTGAGGTGGAGAGACCAAAATCTTAAGAATAGAGAATGTTGAAAATGAATAGGAGATAAGGTGACACCTAGGTCTCTATCTCCTTATGACTAAGAAATGATGTTGAAAATAAATAACTAATGTTACTCCAATCGCACATTGAAGTTGTCATTAGTTATCAAGCAAACATAATGGATAGTCGGTTTATAGCACCAAAGTGCAGACTTAACCAAGAGCACTAATCACACTCACAGTCAACCAAGCATAGTGATTATCGAGTAAACAGACTATACTGAACAAAAGGCAACACCAAGCTACATGACATAACCAAACACCAGTATAATCAAGATACATAGACAACACCGAGCACCGAGAGACAACAATAACCAAGTGGAACAAAGACCACCTAAAAGTTTGTTATGGAACATCGTTCGATGTAACAGCTTTTTTAGCTGACCTAGATAATGGTTTACATGATTGAGGAGGTCATTAATTACAGATTTACAACATTAATTATTTATGTCTCCTATGTGTAAATGATTAAGGTAAATTTTATACATTGTTGATCTTAGGATAAGAATGTAATTGTTAAACCCTAATTAGGTCATATCATGATGCAGACGGCATCGATCATAATCCTCTAAATCTGCATATTATAAATTCGTTGTCTTCATAAACATTGTTTAGAGGCTCCAACATCATTCTATATTCCAAAACAATATATATCAACTCAATCTCCTCTTCTATTAACATTACTGAATCAAAACTCACCCATAGACACTCGCCTTCACTGCTTATTGCATGTCATTGCTTGTGGTTATATTCCACCACCTTGCAGGTCGACTTCAATACAAATGATTTCAACTTTACTACGGTCTCCCATGGACCAAGATTTCACTACCATCTCATAGTCGAATCCAACTTGAATATTCATGGCGATAATTCAAGTTCACCACCCTTTCAAACCGGTGATTGATTATCGATTCTCTCTTGGGTCACCGACCAACAAGAGAGAATCTTTCTCTGCTTACCCTTTCTCTCCCTTCGAAGGTCGAGTTCAATATTCTAATGAACTTCACTGTCATACTGTCACCATCAATATAAACCTAGTAACGGTTTCTTGAAACTGTTCCATCATATCGGAAACTAGCTTTACCATTTTCGATTTGATAGTCTATCAAACAAATGTCTTCCATAATCGGGACTGCCATACACTCAAACCGTTAACAATAAACTATCAAATATTCTTGGTTGATAACATAAGGACCGAACTGTTTCACTGTGCTATCCTTACATAATATAAACCGATACAATAACAACTGAATAATGTTCATTAATGGCTTAGAGCTCGATACATAAATATATCAAAGTTTCTCATAAACTGTCGAACCCAACGATACACCAGTAAATAACAAACAACCACTTATGAGACACAATGAACATTAATGTTCCAAATTGGCCCGTCATAGAAACTGATACTTAAACACCAAACTATTTAATATAAATCATCGACAATTCAAGGAATCTGGTACATTCCACTGTTATGCTCTTTCTTCAAACAAAACTGAAACAAGAAACATGTGAAACTCTATTTGCACCAAACCATAACATAAAAGGTAATGAGAGTAATTCAAAGGAAACGGTAACCGCCATTAACCGACTCCAATACAAGATGTTTCAATAAAATCATACGAATACATAACATTAATATCTACAGTTACAAATGTATGGCTCTTTGGCTGTCGCCAGAGAGCCGATTTGAATTCTCCTCTATTCTATCCTCAAGTCACTGTAACCCTTATCTGTCCCTTTCAATTACATTCTATCCACTTATAAATAATGTGTGAACAGTTACAAAACTGTCCCACTACCATATGACCTTTCATATTCGATTTCGGTCTTTTGATAAACCCATGTCAAGTGCTTTACAATACATTTTCATCACTAAACAATGATTTAATGAAATCTTAAAATGACCTAAAGATATTAAATTTAAAGGTGGAGGTGGTGCTCCTGCACCATATCATTTGATATATAAATGTATAGATGTCAAATTTTGTTATATATGTTGATCAAGAAATGATCAATTAGCCACCATACTAAGACATCAGAGATCAGACAAGGGATTTTTAGAGAAAGAGACTACATTGCAGAAATTAGTTTACAGAACTAAGGTAAGGCTACCGAGAAAAACAGAGCAGAAGGTATTATCATTCACATTGAGGTGATATATTTTGTATGAACTTAATGGATTTGTATTAGAAATATTGAGATTGTATATGTTTCAGATTAAATTTATGTTACTCTCTAACAATTGTAATAGACTCTAAATCTCTTAACAGAGTAGAATTAACAATCTTATTGTAAATCTCTTAACCGAGTGCACACATAGATTGTGTTGCAAATCCTCACATGAGGTAGATCTAATTGATCTTATTGTTACTCCTAACAGGGTAAGATCATCAGAAGTGATCATTTTGTAAATCTTTAACATGCTAACTTTATTTTTGCAGTAGTGAAGTTTTCTGGGTCTCATCCCCACCGTAGTTTTTACCTTCTAACAGGGGTTTTCTCCGATACCAAAATACTAGTGTCATGAGTACTTAATGTTATGTATGTGTATTGTTTACTTTACATGCATTTTACATTTCAGCATTGATAATGCATATTTGGTATATGTGAATCTACTCAATTGGCTAATGGAGAACAATGTTTACAAGATTTGATCAAAAAGTTTTAAGGTTACTGATTCACCCCTCCCCTCTCAATACACACCCTTTCCATTATCCCAAAAATTGGTATTAGAGCTTGTTCTCTTATTTTGAAGGTTTAATAGCTGAAGAGAAAACATCTTATAATAGAAAGGTGTACACTTGAAAAAACTATTGAGAATCAGAAGTTATAGTTGTAGATCTATGTCGAACAATATAAGGAAGCTAAAGAAAAACTCGAGGAGATGTTGATTGAAAGAAAGGACATGGAAATTCGCTGTCATGAGATTGATTATCATGAAGAAGAGATTCATGAGCCATTTGATACATCTAGATCTGAATCTGGTAGCACATCTGATGCATATGAAGGAATCATATCAAAGCTATCTGAAAGCAATAAACAAATTAGTGAACAAGTGAAAGCACTGCAGATTAGTCAAGATATACAAATGGTTAGAATGGTTGAAGTCTTGAATTATGCAAAGAAAGATGAACAAGATAGAAACATGGTTGTTGATGACAGAAGACAGATGAATGAAAAGCTACAAGAGAAAGAAACTAAGATATTGAAACTTACTGAACATTACTTTGAGACTACCAATCAAGTGGTTGCTATGAATCATGAGGCTAATCGAGTGAATATTGAACTTGCAAAAATAATAGAGGATATTGGTATATTTAAAGAAGAAAATGAAAAACTAAGAAATGAAGTGAAGATGTTACAACAACATAATGAAGTGATTAAGAGATCTGAAGAAAGCACTAAGAGAATGGATGAATTTGTGAACTATCAAAGAAGACTGAACAACAATACTAGATTAGGGTATATCGAGAAATGAGAATCATCAAATCAAGGTGAACAAAGGAATGTATACTCAAACCTGAAGCCCAAGAAGCCCTCTTTCCATAATTGTGGAAAACCAGGCCACACATCAAAAGTTTGTAGAAGCAAAGCAAACGGTGTTCCTAGAAACCCTCCTAAATTCAATGGTATTTTCTATAACTATAATAAGCATGGACATCAGGCACATGAGTGTAGATCCAAATTGAACAAACCATAGAAGAAACTATAGATGGATAAGTACTATCAAAATTGCAATATGCATGGTTACACATCTCAAGCATGCAGAAAGAACACAAAACAAATCTGGAAGCCTAAAGGACAAGAAAAGGTAAATCAACCGAGGAGACAAGGAAATTCTTATGCATGGGATTACAACACTTGGAGTAGTTGTGAAACATGTGGTAAATATGGACACATAGCATAAAATTATATGAGACAATGGAAAACCAAATCTAGGAATTATTCAAGCTCTGGAATGGCATGTTCTCACTATCATAGAGTTAGTCACTTAAGAAGAGATTGTGCAGACCAAATAAAAAATTATGGGAATGGAAATGCAATTGAGGAAATTGTGAGTATCAGAAAATCAAATGTGGAGAAGAGCATCAAATGATAATGTGGGACCTAGGGCAATAGTCGTTGACACCTCATCTAATGGATTAGGTGGCTCCACCGTCTCCAACTAAGAAATACAAGTGGGTATGGAACTATGTTTTGCAAAGCTATATCTTACATAAGTTCCTATATTTATTGTACATATTCCAAATCAGCATGAATTAAGATGCACTATGGTATTATATTTTTAATTACTATGATCTAGTTGAATCAGTTGATATGTACCAAGTTAGAACTGTTAGTCGGTGAAATTGTGAAAATAAAATTGAGTTTCTATGCTAACCAAGTATATGGTATACTCATCGAGATGAAGCATAGATAGTGTTAACCAGGGTGTGTGCACCAAGTTGTGACCCAAAAAAGTGGACACATGTTTTTAAAAAAAATCAAATTTCACATAACCCGATCGGGTTATTGAGATTTTGAAATTGTACTAGGCTTGGTAACCAAGCCTAGACAATATTATTAAAAAATTCTATCTTTCTAATAACCCAATCAGGTTATTGATGTTTCTAATAACCCAATTGGGTTATTTATGTTTCTAATAACCCAATCGGGTTATTGATGTTTCTAATAACCCGATCGAGTTATTAGAAAAATATTATATTTTGCAAAGCCCGCGGCTTAGGAAATTTCTAACGCCTAAACCGTAGACCAGAAAAGTGGAGGAGGGAAAAAACAGATCAGAACCCGATCGTGCTTTCAAGAAAACAAGTTTTCTTCAACAATTTCCACATTTTCAAGCAAATGGCGCCCCGTAACAAAGGTAAATTTTCTTGTTTTTATTATTTTTTTGTTTTCTTTTGCATTTGCAATCAAATTAGGTTATGTTATTGATTTTTTGTTCATTTTTTTTAATTTCATATTAGATTCATCAAACAAACCAAGAAGAGGAAAAATAAATGAGAGAACACCCCCCGTAAACCCTCCTCAAAATTCTCCTCGTCCACAACCACCGCCACCCTTAGACCCTCCACATGTGCCATTAGATCATGTAAATGCAATACAAGAGGAACTCGTGCAATGCCTTAACCAAAATAGTGCACAAAATAATATAATAGTGAATAGGTTGAAGGTTTCTGGTCTTCAACATCACTCTACCCTCGCCACTACCTTAGAAAAAATGTCCAATAGTGCAAATGAGGTGTCTCAAGAGGTGACAAAATGGGGTTCATGGAGGGATAGGTTTCATACATATTATGTTGATGGTTAATCATATGAGGATGTGAAAAGAAAAGATATACAAAAAAGTGACATGTGTGCCCTTTTTAGCGATCCTAATACTAGCAATTCCCTAGAAGATAATACAAAACGGTTTCCTATACATTGGTCTTCTCATAGGGGGATGAAATCAGCTTTTTGGGATAGGTGGTACATGGTATTTGACCAAACACCTTGTAATAATAATGAGGTGCCTTTATATTTTTTGAGGAAGCTATACTATGAGTTTATCCTCGGTGAGAATCCAAATTACTTTGACTTTCATGAGTTCCGGGGTAGAGGGAGAGGCTCTCCGCAGAGTAGACCTGGGGCACATAGGATTACCCAACCACAAGAGAGGAGACATACTATGAGAAAATCCCTCATTCATGTTGTGGTCCTAGCAATGATGAAGGAGTCTATGGATATACATACTCTTCATGCAACTGCATCATTGACTAATGTCATTATCCAGCATGGCACTCAGTTAGTTGGAGAGGATGGATTAGTGTATGTGCCACCTCCATCTTCATCAGATGTGCCATTAGGATCATCCTATCCTGCTCTAGCTCCATCATCATCAGATGCACCATTAGGATAATCTCATCCCATCCCAGATCCATTATCATCAGATACAGTTGTAGGGTCAGCCATCCCATTGAGCATATCTACATCAGTTGTAATGTTATATGTGATGGGCTAGATATTCAGATGAGTGTGAATGGTTCAACATCCCATTCATGTCTACATTGCAAGAGAAGACATCAGGCATCCACTACTGAGGATATGGCCCTCACAGATGATATTTTATCAATAGTTTATGGTACAGAGCCGACACATGTTTGTTTAAATTTGTGTTTTGACATGTTATTTTAATTAATTACCTAAATATGTTAAAAGTAAATAAATTTTTATGTATAGAAGAATCTAAATTGATACATGAATAATATGCATTGCATGGTGTAGCTAGTGGTATGAGCACACTAAGGAGTGCTTGTTCTAGTAGACATGGACGGGTAGCTCAAACACCTAGGGTAATATTTTATAAATATTCATAAAATAGAATAGTACATTGTTTTCAAAATATCATATCTTAATAATTTGTATGGTGGTAACTTAGTGTGGTCAAAGAATTAGTGTATGTTTGTTTTCTACTGCTTTATGGTCAAAGAATTTGTTCTAATGTAATTTAACTCAAGGAATTCATAAAAGGATGGTACTCCCTCAAGGAATTAGGTTGAACACAAAGGCTTCAACAGAGATCCCTGGCTTTTGGTAACCTAGACATCATACTTTTGAACAAGTTCACTTCCTTGTCCAACCATCATGACTCAAAATAATTTGAACTCTAGTCCTCCATTCTTGGACTCAATTAAACCAATGTTGAACTCATACATAGACTCATACCCCAACCAATCACGTATTGGCTTCTAAATCAACCTTGAACATCATCTGGAACATCCAACCATCATTCTTTTACTCTTATTTCTTGTTCAAAATCATGAATACAATCTCTGATTATTCACTGATTGTGAATGTCCTCAATCCTTCAATACACCTCCATGGCCATCTGAAGACTCCCAACATATAATTTCTAAGACACTCCAAGAATGCCTTAACTTATCATAAGGTCCTTATCCTATCGCTCAAAGCACATTCACTTGCTAGTTCAGTAAACTCTACGCTCTGGAATTTCATTGTCATACTAGGACAATCCCCATATACTAGTCTATATCTTCACCATAGAAAAGAACCCGTCTACACCCTAGGTTCATAATCACCCCAAATATTTTTATCATTTCCCATACCACCTACTTTCAACCTAAAAGCACTCCAAATCCCCCCCATGCTAAGGGTAAATGCACTAAAACATACTCACTGCCAAGCTACAATAGTCCTATTACCTGCTGCAAAGGTGGTCCTAACCTCTGACCTCTATGAATACAATCCGGACCATCCTTCTCTAACTGTGACTACAAAATTGTTAAAGAATAGCCTTATGTGTGAAATAAGAGCAATTTTTTATATTGTAATAATGATTCGTAAAATTTGTTTATAAACTTGTGATAATAGAGTTGTGGAGCATAAGCATTTGTGGAATTCAAGTGAAACATAATCTTCATTGTAAACTATTGCTTATATATTTATTTGGTGTTTTATAAGGCTTGTCAGGGGCACAGATTTCTGAGATTGATGATGTCACCCTTTCTGCCATTGACTTTGGCTTACAAAGCTATGTGGTATCATATTTTGCACACCTCTTGTTTATAGTTTTAATTGAACCCATGTGGTATCATATTATTTATCTTATGTTAATTTTGTTTTTGTTAGCCTACCCTACCAAGCTCGAGGTCATTAGGATAGAGGAAGAAATAATTGGGGGCATTGAAACAAAAAAGGTAATTAAGTCCAATTTAAGTATATTTATTGAAATATATTATGAACATTTCAATGTAGTCTATATTTATGAATGCACTTGACTTGTTTATTGTATACATGTAGAATCAATTGGGTTTTACTGAACTAATGAAATCCCCATACACTGCTGATGTTTAAGAGAGGGAGGAGCTAACATGTTTTCATATTTACTTTCAATTGCATTCTTATTTGTTCAAAATATTTTAGAAATAATGTTCCTCTATTAGTATCTCATTTGCTATAACTTTTCATACAAGAATTGGTCATAGCTACCTCAGATGAGGTGAACCCTTCTCCACTTCCTAGGGATCCCTTGCCTAGCATAGGAGATCCAGCTGCGGTATGAATTTTCTTTTTAGTCTATGCATTTTAAATTTTTTAGTATTTCTTGTTTATAACATGTATTTTTTATTATTTATTTTTTCTATTATAGGACCCTTCACCACTTCCCTTCCTTCCCCTACCTCACTATTTTTCTAGGAATCCCTCTCACCCACGACGGGGTCAATTTCATTTATCATTCAGCCCAAGCATATGAGATCTAGTTGAGGCTTCAGCATGCATTTGTATTATCTAGTGTATACAATTTTTGCATTATCTAGTATTTCTCGACTATAACATCTTTTTTATTTTACCATATAGGAAAAGGTCCAAACTGATTCATCAATGGTTTTGGCTCCCTCCAGCATAGGAGTTCCAAGTCATGTTGAGGTATGCATTTTCTTTTTTAGTCCATGCATTTTTTATTTTTTAGTATTTCTTCTTTATAACATTTATTTTTCCTATTATAGGACCTTTCACCACTGCCCGTCCTTCCTCTATGATGCAAGCTGCTATTTTTGGAAACTTACTATTTTTAGTAAGTTGGTCATTTGAACTCAGAATTTCCTAATTTTCCAGGTGAAGGTTCATCTTAGTCATATAAGAATGCCAGTTGAATTTCATTGCCAGATCATCTGTATTGGTGAAGTTATTAAGGATTTACTGTTGAGATTTTAGGGTGCAAAATCTTTGAGCTCAATTTTCAGGACCTTAGAGGCTCCGGATCGAGGTCAAACCCTCGGCTGATTGGCGCTTCGCGAGTTAGGCACTATAGATCGCGATCTCCCCTTTCCAAAAAGTGGTTATAATAGCAAAACGGAGCTACGGTTCAAAATTTATGGCTTCCGGAAGTTGGGCTACCTAATCTCATGTTTTGTAAATATTTAAAGCCGACCCTTTTGTAATAAAAGTGAAAAATAATTAAATGCTAAGGGTAGTCG
>MU226297.1:43893-94764 GCA_018584345.1 Thuja plicata
AATTCTAAAAGTTTGTAATTCCACATTTGTGGAGATAATAAGAAGCCCATTTTCTATTCTTGCAAATTGTTGTTGCTTCTTTGTTTCTGTTATGTGTTTGTGGCATTAAGGGGAGCACCCTTCATCACTCTACCTCGCTATTTTTCTAGGAGTCCCTCTCACCCACGATGGAGCCCATTTCATTTATAATTCAGCTCAAGCATAGGAGAAAGAGATGAGGTAATCAATAATTCAACTGTCAACAAATTACAACCCAATATTTATTTATTTTGAGATAAGATATATGGCTTAGCATTTGAATTTTTCTTGTGCAAAGACTTAGTGACCCAAGTGTTGCTATGAAGAAGCTCAATTTTGATGATCCACGATAGTCACAGATATATCGATACATTGTATAGATCTAGTTGTGGTCATTGAATGACCAAATTTTGTATGTGTGTGTGTGTGTGTGTGTGTGTGTGACATTTGTACATTGTATATATCGACCTAGACATAGTTGATACATCACATTTTTGTAAATTTATTGTGGATTTGGAATGTATTCCATGTATTGATATGTACGCTATTATTGTTCATTTTGTTGTATATGAAACTTCAAATTTGATCCTTGAATTTGTTGGTTGGATGTTTATGCCTTAAGTGTATTCTTGTTTCACAGGACTTGCATATATGCATGTGTGTTTCTCTATATTGATGTACTTGTGCGTGTAATTCATGTATATTCATGTATATGATTCATAACCTAAATTCATGTGTACGACGTATGTGAATGACTTAATTGAATTCATGTCTATGCTGCATAATGTATGTACTACATGTTTGCTCCAGGACATAAGCAATTATATGATTTAAGTCAATTAATGCTTGATGTGCTACATTGTATTTAAGTGTATCTTTCATGGTCTATATGTATGCACTCCATGACTTAAGTGAATTTATGTTTGTTGTTGTAAGTTTTTTTTTACTGAAATAGAGAGTATGAGAGTTTGGTTTTTGTTCTTGGACAGTGGATGTAGGGATGTTTTATGTGATTTTGAGCCCCTTGAGTAACTTCAAACATATAAGTTCCTTGGGTACACCTAAAAAGTTATAGGGGTCTTTGGTGTAGGGAACCCAAGCAACACCAATCATGGATAGGAGTCTTCATGGGTTCATCTTCACAAATTTTTAATCATGGTTAGATCCTAGAGATCAACCATTCATTTTGATTAGATTGGTCTCATTGTAAAGTCAATCCATCTAAGGTGTCTTTATAAACCTAAGGTTGATTAGGCTCATGACCTATGATAGGATAAGTAGGTTTGATGTTTCAGTCTAATAAAGGTCCTATTGTAGGATCTAAGGGTCTTCTAAGTCCTTTCAATAGGTCTAGAGGTCCTAATAGAAACATTTTGCAACATTGTACAAAGTTCCACAAATGTTGTCGAGCAACTTTAAAAGTTGCTATGCAAATTTTTCATTATTGTTGTTTCAAACCATTTGTTGTGGGATCAAACCATCAGCTCCATAAGCTCCAATTAGCTAGGTAAATGCTAGGGGAGTCATTTTTTTGCATTCAAAGCATCAAGAACATTGGGGCATAAGTCAGACCCAAGTGTTTCGAAGGTGCACTAAGCCAAATTAGGCAGCGATTTTTGGAGAGCCATACTCAGACCTCGTGAGAGATATCAGAGATCCATAAAGTACATAAGGACCCTCTTGGAAAAGCTACAAGAAAGTGGCTCAGTTCTAGGAGATTCCACTCAAATTCCATTTGACGACCCGATCTTGGTTGGTGCAAAAAGTTGCATTTTTGCTCAGTTAAAAATTTCTCAATGGTGCATCTTTCAAACTGTTTGTCGTGGGACAAAACCATCAGCACCATTAGCTCCAGTTGGATGGGTAGACGATAGGGGAGACCTTTTTCACTTGCAAAGAATCAAGAATATTCTGGCGCAAGTCAGACCCAAGTGTTCTCAAGGTGCACTAGACCAAATTGGGCAACAATTTTTAGAGATCCATATCTCGGACCTCATGAGAGATGTTAGAGATATGTAAAGTACACAAGGACCATCTTACAAAGGCCTACAATAACATGTCTCAATTTTGGGAGATTCCACTTGGATTTCATTTGGCAACCTGATCTCGCTTGGTACAAAAAGTTGCATTATTTGTCAGTTGAAAGTTGCTCAATGGTGCATCTTTCAAATTGTTCATTGTGGGACCAAACCATCAGCTTCATCAACTCTTGGCCAATTAAACTCTAGGGAGACCTTTTTTCACTTGTGAAGCATCAAGAACATTCTAGCACAAGTCGAACCCAAGTGTTCCCAAGGTGCACTAAGCCAAATTGGGCAGCAATTTTTGGAGATCCATATCTCAGACCTCGTGAGAGATATTAGAGATCCATGAAGTGCACAAGAACCATTTTGGGAAGGCCTAAAAGTATGTGGCTCAATTCCAAGAGATTCCACTCGGATTCCATTTGGCAACCCGATCTTGGTTGGTGCAAAATTTGAATTGTTGCTCAGTTTAAAGTTGCTCAATGGTGCATCTTTCAAACCATTCGTCGTAGGAATAAACTGTCAGTTCCATCAACTCCATTTGGTTAGGAAAACACTAGGGGAGATTTTTTTTCTTGCAAACCATCAAGAACATACCAGCGTAAGTCAGAACAAAGTGTTCCCAAGGTGCACTAAGCCAAATTGGGCAGCAATAGAAGTAAAACAATTCAAATGTCCACAAAGCATAACAGATAACACCATGATTTTAATTGTAGATAATGCCTATTACTTTGGTTAGATAGAATATTTTCAAGGTAGTTTCTTTGAGAGAGAGAGAGAGAGAGTTATAGAGAGAGAGAGAGTACATGGAAAAGGTATAATATGAAAATGAACATACATTTATAAATACAATGCATGACAAAGGTACATACATAAATACATAATATGAATATGAACATACATACATAAATACTACACATGAACCATTATTGTAATTTAGAGAAACATGAGATATCCACTGCATGAACCATTGTTATAATTGTAATGAATCGTAATTCACTCATATCCTCTTAGTTAAATGGTACACAGGAAACTATACAAAATGTGGACGCTAGGTATACAAAAATCAACCCATGGCCACTTTTATATACAATTTGATCTTTTAATATACAAAATTTGGTCTCCAAAGATGCATGTAGACCACTTCATAGTCATTTATATTTACAAAAAAGATAAGTCAGATTGTTTCACAAAATTTATATACAAAATTGTCAAAATAAATCTACCATTTTGTAGAGTGATTCTTGATGATGGCCCAACACTAATTAAGCGAACCTTTTGGATCATCTCTAACCCTTATTGTGTCATGTATTTCCTCGTGTTAAGATTCATGAAGTTTCCATAAATTCTTCTTATGAGGTCTACTAGTATACTTGATCAATTCAATATTTGTTGCAACAAGAAGGTTTGATTAATGCAAAATATGTTTGTGTCTCATAGTCCTCAAACAACCACTTGTTGAATTTTTGGATAGGGTAATTGCATTTCATAGAAGCATAAATTAATACAAAATTCAACATATAAAGTATAATAGAATGATGGTAAGAGGTCTCAAAATCATCAAACAAGAACACATTATATTTTGATAGCGTACCTTCTGAGCCATGTCCCTGTCACAACAACAGATCCTACTGGGTACTCAATACCCTCTCCATCGATGACTATAGTTGTCAATTTCTTTTTTCTCTCAATACAATGACACAAAAAGTAATCAGTTCCTTCCTCATTGTTCTCATCTGCAACAACTGCATATACATGAGTTGCAATTTATAGAGGGATAAGTTAACACCCTAAACACTTAACCACATAATAAAATTATTTCAAGTAGGTTTAACATATTTAATCTCAAAATGAAGAATAAATTGACAAATTAGCTGGTTCAACTTGGTTAGATATGTTATCAAAATCTGTTGATGCTTCAAAATGACTCAATTGTAGTGCTCTAGGAAGTTGATATGTATCAAGCAGTTGCAAAGGTCTATAAGACCATTTTTCAACCCACTCTTTTGATTCACATTTCTCCCACACAAAATTCATACAAGACAAGCAAAAATATGTCATTAATCTAGTATAAATACCCAATGATGCTGCATTTGAACTTCTAAATGAGTGCATCTCACTTGATCCTACAAGTGTACAACAATCTAGATAGTTTTCAATGTTAGACTCGCCTATCAACCAAAAAAATATATTAACCATATACTTACCTTAATTACCTATTCCCATTGTATAGTTGTAGCATCACACAATTGTTTCTGCATTTATTAACTTTGCACCACCTTTGTACTTCAATTCCTCTCTGGAAAGAGATCTTTTTACACATGCACCTGCATCATCATGCTCGCCTTTTCCATTCCCCACCTCCATGAAATTAAAAAAATGTTGAACGCCACTTGTCACATGCATCCTACTCAACCAATAGAACATTATTTTATTCTTGAATTGTGAGGTGCAATTTTCTGACCATATTATGTGTTGGTTGTACTCAATAACTCTTTCCCTTAAATTATCATAGAAAACTTTGAAGAAACCTTCCACAAACTCTGATGAATGTATGTGATCGTCACTGATGTAGAAGTGATACTCTCTTAAAACATTTATATTTGCATCTGTGCTATCATGTGCATGCAAGAATGCTATATGTACAAAGATCATCACTTGTATAGAATGAAAATATAATGCTTGCACTTCATTATGAGGTTTAAGTGTATAATTCTTAGCAAAATCAACAATGATACAATAGTACCAAGGGGAAAAGTGTCCTTACATATCTTGAATTGCTCATCCAACCACCTAGCTCTATGTGAATGACATATGTACTCAGAAACTAGTTTCTCTTTAAATATCTTCATAAAATCAGCTACGCATATATCAGTTTTCACTAACTCACACCTCTTAAGTTATTTTCCATCTTTTAGACCATAAGTCACTGTCTTGTATTTTACAAAAGAAACTAGTGTATTTTTTATCTCATTTGTACTCTCTAGATGGTGACATATCTGCACTTTATCATACCACCACATGCACTACAAGATCCATTCAAACACATCATCTTATAATAAATGCAACCATCATCTCTATTGAATAATACACTTGACATAAAATCTCTGGATGACGTAGGAGGTGCTTGAAGACCACAATCCTACAAAATAGGTTAGTGCACAAAGTACAACAAACATGACGATATATATCATAATTCATGGAAAATTCAATATGTACCCTGTAACAACATGTGGTGTGCGCATGATTAATCTTGACATAAAAGGGTTTTTTCAATTCAAAAAAGCTTTGACTAATTTTAATTTGAGGAAATCTTTGTAGGAATCTTTCATAAAATTGTGTTTGTGTCATATCCAAAAAGTGTTTTGGATGTGGCATACAATTTTTAGATCCAATTCTCCTCCTAACAATGTCTCTTTGGTTGGGTGAAACCCTTGTTTTGTCATTCCAAAATTTTTCAATTAATGTTCTTAATGCATCAACAACAACCTTTTCCTTGTGTGTGAGTCTACCCGAGAATGAACAAAGAGAATTAGTGTTTGGATCCTCAATTTTGCCTCGCCTATGTAAGGCTCTCTGTAATGTTGATCTACCTATCCTTAATGACTCTCTTGTTTTTCTTACTATACAATATTTTTTCATTGCATTTCCCATTATAATTGATGTGAGGACACATTGAGTAACATTAGCATCTTTATTGTATGATTTTGAACCAATGGCTTGGTATGCATCGAATAGATTTCTCACAATGGATCTATCAGTACTATTTTCAAATTGTTCTCAACCCCACAATTCTCATTGTCTCTCTAAATTTCAGATTCTTAATCATTTTAACAACTACTTGACATCTTCTACTTTGATTTAATTTTTCAAAATAGTTATTCCAAATGTTTTTAACAATTCTTCTACAATTTCTTTCTGACATTTTATCATGCATTGGCCTCAAAATATTTTCATCAATGTCAATTAGAAACTTTGGTTTTCTATGAATTATTCTAGGAGGTGTTAACACAGTTGCATGCTCTACATTTTCATTAGATGAATTAGGTGCATTTATCCCCATCATTTCAATTGGTGTATGTTGAACATTTTCATTTTCATTATGTGCATTTTGTTCATTAATGACATCAAATTGAAATGGTGCATTAGATGAATTAGATGCATTTGTCACATTAACATTAAAATTTTCATTTTCATCACTTACATTGCATGCATTTGATGATGTACCTTGTCGTATTCTCCTCATGCACTCCCTTTGTCTTTCCTTTTCTGTCTCTCATTGTTAAATTGATCCTCTTTTGGTCTTTCCCATTGTTCGTATTGAATGGACCCTATGAATAATATAATGAACATAGATTAACATGTGAACATTAAATCCAAAAAATAAGAACAAATCAACCATTTTCTTGAAATGAGAACTTACAATGGTAAAATAATATTAAAAACATCAATAAACAACAAAATTCAATCATTGCAAACAAAAAATATGCAAAAAAGTGCAGACATGTCTGCTTATGGTGCAAAATAATAGAAAAACATCAGTGGGACCTCGGGAAAAATTGTGAAGACTATTTTAAGACCGTTGAAGCAAGCAACATTCTTAATTCAATAGAACCCGATCGGGTTCTGAGGAATTAAGAAACCGATTGGGTTATGTGAACATAAAGGCTCAATGCTCCTAATTCCTCAAAACCTGATCGGGTTCTGAAAAACTAAGAGAGAGAGAGAGAGAGAGAGAGAGAGAACATTCCTCTTTCCTCAGAACTCGATCGGGTTATGAGAATATAAAGGCTCAATGTTCCTAATTCCTCAGAACCCGATCGGGTTTTGAAAAACTAAGAACAAAGGAGGAGAGAGAGAGAGAGAGAGAGAGAGAGAGAGAGAGAGAGAGATGCATAATTTTTACTTCTTCATAACCTGATTAGGTTTTGAAGAAGTGAAAATTGTGTATCTTAATCTACAGAACCTGATCAGGTTATTGAGGAGTTGAAAATGTACTTTTTTCTTTTTGGAACCCAATCAGGTTATTGAGGAGTTGAAAATGTACTTTTTTCTTTTTAGAACTCGATCAGGTTATTTGAAATTTAGAAACCTGATCGGGGTATGGCTTGTGAAGAGGCTTGGAAAATGGCTCAAAGGCTTGGAGGCTCATTTTCCCTCCATTTTTTCATCTTCTAGGATGAATTCTTGACTTTATCTTCATCAAGTTTACAATTTGTCAATAGTGTAGCTCTATAATTTTCACCATAATCTCATACGTCTTCTTAGATTTCTAACCATATACATTTTTCTATTTTTGGACAACATTAGCATAGTAAAATTTAATTTTCTTTACCAGTGTCTTGATAGTTCTCATAGACATATGTCTACCATTTTTTTAATAACTTTTGATATACTTAACCAAATTACAAATAAATTACATATTATTGTTCTAAACTTGATTCTATACACTTTTTTCCAAAAAAGTTTTCATAAGATATTCTAGTCTAGCAGACCGAATAGCATACCTTGTGGAGCTGTTGATATTGCCTACAAAATAGTCAAGAAAGGACTAAAACTTGATCTTTCCAAGTTATTGCAGAAGCAACTAGAAGAAAACATGAGAACCATAAGATCAGCAAAGACAAATACATGTAAGTTTGGTTCATTACTACTTTGCATATTCTTCTACATGCAAAATTTATTTCCTTAAATTGGTAAGGTTAAGTGGAAGATAGATAGATCGATTACAATACAGATGGATGAAATGATTACAAGTCTAGAAAAGAACTTTGAACCTATCATGAATGAATATTTTACAAAGTTCAAAAATAGAATGGAAAAGAGATCCCAGATTCCTACACAACTAGTAGAATAATACAAAGATGATATTTGTTTTGAGGTAGATACATATACAACATTGATCAAAGCAGTAGATCCGAGGACCGCATGGCTACCTCCAATTGACTATGAGTTAGATATTGATGTTGCATCTGAGGCTATTGAGAAAATGTTAAATGAGCCTGTTGATAAATCTGCCATGAGATTTGGCACCTATGAAGAGGCAAAGACGCGAATAGCAGTACAATTGCAAGTAAAACAATTGGGAAGGAAAAAGACAAATATTGTCAAAACCTTGAAAAGGGAACTTGTAATCACCGATGAAGAATTAAACAAATTTGAAGAGGAAACCGAGGAGTAGAACTCAGTTGGTCAAGCAATAGAATCATAACATGATAATACTGAGTCAGATGTAGAACCAATTAAGGCACCTAAGGCCAAACAGAGCAAGAACAAAAATATTGAATCACCATCAAAGACCAACTCACAGTTGCTGACTAAGGATTCACCACCTTTGAAGAAAGGTGTAGCAAAAATAACCTAGCCCTCACTAGAATTTACATACCAAACACAGAAGCATAAGGGTACTACTACTACACCGAGACAAAAGAGGAAATATGTGTGAAACAAAGATGACAAGAATGATTCTGATGACAATCCAAAACAATTCAAGGTTGCACAGAATAAGCCATCATAGACAATTGATGAGAGTGTAGAGATAATCAAGACTATCAGACAGTTAGCACATCTGAAGATACAAGCATATTTTGATCTGACTACTGATCAGAAGGACTAACTAGAAGAAGAAATTATAGGTATGATCATTAACTTTAAACAAGTTCCAATTGATTTTTCTACTTCTATTCCCTCAAAACTATATGATAGAATATGATCAAGATGAACATATGCACTCCACACTGAGAAACAGGTGAGAGAAGCAGCTCTCACACTTATAAAAGCTGAGTGCACAGTTAAGTAAATTCATGATATAATGAGACAACATGCCAAGAAATTTCCAAAGAAACAAAGAACACTGAATATCCTACACAGAAATATGAAGGAAGTGGATATTGAGAGCACCAAAATTTGGAACAAACTGCTGAATCAAACTGAGGACATACAGGATACCAAGCAAGTAAATGATGTTGCATCTACTAGACCGAGCATAGAACCTATAACAATTGATGATGCAAAAATAGAAAAGTTTTTAGACAGTCTAGCTAAGATCTTGACTAATTTAGGTCACCAGGAGATTACAATATTGGATGTAACTAAAGGTGATCCAGATGATAAATCCAAGGAAGATGAGTCAATCAGAGCAACTGAGAATATAGATGAGAAAGACACATCACAGGTCGCCCAAGCAGATGTACCTAGCCAATTGACTACTCTGGTTGAAGAAATTGAAATTGAGTCTGAAGCACAAAATAAGCCACTCGAGTAGACAAAAGATACAATTGAAGATAAGGGTGAAGATCACGGTAAAGAGACCAAGCCTAGTGGTGGGACTACACAAGATGATACACGTAAGGATACCACTGATGTTACAGAAAAGAAAGGTGAAGGTAATATAGAAACTCTTGAGAAGATAGTAGATACATCTACTACAAACACAAGGTCAACTACTGAGGCACCTCAC
This sequence comes from Thuja plicata, assembly GCA_018584345.1. NCBI lineage: Eukaryota > Viridiplantae > Streptophyta > Pinopsida > Cupressales > Cupressaceae > Thuja > Thuja plicata. Next base: position 53,395 of record MU226297.1, read on the forward strand.
TAAGGTATCACATCGAGTATCGAGCAATCAAAGTTAGAAACTGAGCAGAAGGCTCAGTTAGCTTTAGCATACACCATCATCAAGTGGTCAAGGAAAGAAGAAGAAGAAGAAGAAAGGAAACAAGGAAGCAGTTACACTAGATGAAATCATAAAGATTCATTATTGGGATCCATGGACACTTGATCCAGAGACTTTGAATAAATATGGTGAGCTTTGCACTAGAAAAGCAACACAGGATAAGCTTAGATTAGAAGCAAAAAGTGCACAAGTGCTAGAGAAAGAAAAAGAAATCTTAATGCAAGTTGTACCAAATATCAACATTGATGAATGAACCCCCATAATGGAACAACTTGAACAGCTCACTGAGGCAATTGAAAATCCTAACATTGATGCCGAGCAAAAATTAGAAGAGCGAGAAAAGAAGAAGATCCAATATAAAGTTACAGAGAAAATCAGCCAGGCAGTGGCAGTACATAAGGTAACTCTGTCAGAACTTGTAAGTGGTTTAGAAACTATCATATCTAAAGCCATTACACTTGTACAAAAGTTTTGCACATTAGAACAATTCACTATCAAGATTAGTGAAAAACTCAAGAAAATAGATCAAGATCTATAGGTTAGTGCACAGATTCTATCAACCGAGCAACATGCATTACAGAAGCATTACACCAAGGTACTTCAAAAAAAGTGATCGAGACTCAATCTACAGAAAGAAGAGGAACAAATTAGAGAACAAGTAATCGAGCTCTAGGAAATGTTACTATCGCATTTAGTCATGCTGCAGAAAAATGTGACATTGGCAAAGAATCTCATTGCCACCCTGGAGTTATCAGTGACAGAAAGCATATATGATATGTATGCTTAGCTAAATCTAGAGCTACTCACCCTCGACAATTTGAAGGAGGAATGAGATAATTTATTGTAAACACTTAAGAATGCTCATCCCAATATTTTTGACTAACTGTAAGTTATACGCCTTTTTTCATTACTTCCAAAAAAGGGGGAAATATAGGTATATATGTATAGTAAAGGGGGATGCTATAATCTGTATGAGTTCATATACATATACCAAGTATATACAAAGGGGAAGAGAATGTATAAAGGGGGAGTCAATATGTATAGTATTATGTACAATACTATGTTTTTGATACTAATGCCAAAGGAAGAGAATGTTACTCCAATTGCACATTGAAGTTGTCATTAGTTATCAAGCAGACATAATGGACAGTCAGTTTATATCACCGAAGTGTAGAGTAACCAAGAGCACTGATCATGCCTAGAGTTAACCAAACACAATGATTACTGAGTAAACAAAATATACCAAACAAAAGACAACACCGAGCTACATAACATAACCGAACACTAGTATAACCGAGATACACAGATAACACCGAGCACCGGGAGATGAATAACCGAGTGGAACAGAGACCACCTGAAAGTTTGTTATGGCACATCATTCAATGTAACAACATTTTTAGCCGACCTAGATAATGGTTTACATGATCAAGGAGGACATTAATTACATATTTACAACATTAATTATTTATGTCTCATATGTGTAGATGATGAAAGTAAATTTTGTACACCATTGATCTTAGGATAAGGATGTAATTTTTAAACCCTAATTAGGTCATATCATTTGATATATAAATGTATAGATGTCAAATTTATTTTAGGTATGTTGATCAAGAAATGATCAAGTAGCTTCCATACTAAGACATCAGAGATTAGACAAGGGATTTTCAGATAAAGAGACTACATTGCAGAAATTAGTTTACAGAACTAAGGAAAGGCTACCAAGTAGAACAGAGTAGAAGGTATTATCATATATTTTGTATGAACTTAATGGATCTATATCAGAAATATTGAGATTATATATGTTTCAAATCAAATTTCTATTACTCTCTAACAATTGTAATAGAATCTAAATCTCTTAACAGAGTAGACTTAACAGTCTTATTGTAAATCTCTTAACTAAGAGCACACATAGATTGTGTTGCAAAATCCTCACATGAGGTAGATCTAATCAATCTTATTGTTACTCCTAATAGGGTAAGATCATCACAAGTGATCATTTTGTAAAGCTTTAACAGGCTAACTTTATTTCTATAGTAGTGAATTTTTGTGGGTCTCATCCCCACCGTATTTTTTACATTTTAACGGGGGTTTTCTACGATGCCAAAATACTAGTGTCATGAGTACTTAATATTATGTATGTGTATTGTTTAATTTACATGCATTTAACATTTTAGCATTGATACTACATGTTTGGTATATGTGAATCTACTCAATCGGTTAATGAAGAACAATGTTTACAAGATTTGATCAAAAAGTTTTAAGGGTATTGATTCACCCCTCCCCTCTCAGTACACACCCTTTCCATTATCCCAAAAACTAATTAAATATTAGAAATATTCAATTTTCTTAGCCACATGTGAGTGAGGTGGTGTACAATAAGAAAATGTTAGCAATGTGGATTGTTCTCATTTTCCTAATGCATGTGCATAAGGAAGATGTCTCGATAAGCTCAAGTGGGATGTAATCTCTAAGTGGGTCAATGAATCTTTGCTGATTAGAATTTGAAATGAATAGAATGATATGATGATGCAAAATACAAGGATAAATAAGTAAAATTGACAAGATTCAAGGGAAATACAAACTGACAAAAAATAGAGAAATGATTGCAATGAATTGAAATGGGATCCAAAAGACTATACCAACCCATAGTTTGAATTTAAAGTGATTTTGAAAGGTACAAAATGAACTAGGAATTATGTTCCCGAGAATAGTTTGCAGAGTTTTGTTATGTTCCCTATGATTTTGCTCAAAATTTTCAGTCACTTTGAAAGTTCTTGTACTTTATAGATTAGTCCTAACATCTGTGTCACCTCTACCTACACACAAAAAAGTAGGGGAGAAAGTTGGATGAATTAGTTTTTCCTCAATCAAACCCCTGTTTGGAATCAACCTTGAAATGAAATAAAGGAAATGAAAGTGTGATGTCATATAGTAGCTAGATCTAAAAATATGAGTATGTCATACCTTGGCAATGCAAATGCTCCTTTTCATATGATCAAATATCTTGATGCAATAGCTTTGATTTAACACAAAAACCCCAAAGAAAATCACGAAAGACAAAACCTTGTATGATGGACGTTCTAGTTTGCCACAGTGCTTGATTGAGAAGAAAAAAAGACTAGGATAGATGTAGATGCATCTTATTCCTTGATAGAAAAATCCTTTTCTTGACCTTTAATGAGGGAAAGAAGCTTGATCATGAAGAAGAACACCTTGAATGCTTGAGAAAAAGTCTAGATATGCTTTGACACTTGCCTTAACACTGTTAGCACTGTCAAAAATATTCATGGCTCCAATTGTTTTTTGCCCTAGTCTCACAAGCCCTAATGTCTCTCTGCTTAAACCATTGGTTCAATTTTAATGCAAAAATCCTTAAACCCTAAGTCTTGGTGACTCATTATATTTTCATGTTACCTTTTTTCATGCCACTAAAGTCTTATTTTTCCATGTGCATTTTCGTCTTTTCTCCTAATATCGCAATCGAGATCGAATATTCATTTTGGTATGGATATTTGGCATGGCAAAGCTATCTATTAATATCAAAAGGGAAGGGAATATGCTTTATTCATTCTGATATTTGGCGAAGGCTTATTACTTTTCTTGGTAGGCCCAGTGTTTAGTCTTTATCTCCTGATCTAATAATGTTTGGAGGTTAGTTCTTGACATTCAGCGCCTTGGCGTGAAAGCTATCCCATGATATCATAATGATACCACTTAAGTTCTTAATGTTTGGGCAACAAAGGAATGGACTTGACATTTTATAGTTGTCTTTGAATCTCAAGAGAGAACCAGAGTCAAGTCTTTAATTTGGAGATCACGAGATAAAACATTGTCACTGAATCTCAGAACAAAACCTAAGTTAGGATAAGTTTTCTGAGATGATATGATGATCATTGATTGAGACCAAGATGTGTGGCTGTTATTGAATCTCCAGATAAACCTAGATTTAAGACAAGCATTTTGCAACTCAGAGAAAGCCTTGTCTTAGAATCTCAAAATAGAACCGTAGTTAAGACAAGTATTTGGAGGTCCAACAATACAAAGGACTGAAAACACTGCAGTCAAAGGAAAGTTAAAGAAAGTTTGATCAAATCAGAGGAAGATCTATGGTGGGAACTTTTCCTTGGTTAGAAATATTCTAGTGTTTTAACCATTAAGGCAATGCGCCTTCTCGAAATGTAGCTATGCTGATGTCATGGTCCTGGGTTTTTTGAAGGAGAATAAAGAGGTCACAGGTTTTTGTTGATCTATTAGTTGGCATTATGTCTTAAGGAGAAGATGCTTGATAGATAGTCATTGAGGCATCACGCCATCCTGCCACATCAAAAATTAGATCTTGGTCAGCGTTGAAAGAAGCAGTTAAAGGTAGTTTAGATATTTATGGATCGATGGTTGGTGCTTGGACTTAAAGCGGAAGATCATCTCTGATCAACCATCAAGGGAATACACATGATTGACATGTGTTCATTCTGAGTTTGTGAGACCTACAGTCATGGAACTAAGGTAAAGGGTTAATGTGTAGTTAAGGTTAGTAAGACCTAATGGACAACATGAAGCCTCAAAGGAAAATATGATCAAGAAATAATCTTCAAGGCATTGTGACGGGGTGACACCTGTCTGATCAGATTGTAGTACCTGGGTAACTTAAAGATAATCTATGACCCTATTTTAGAGATGAGATAAATTATTATTCTGGGTCGTTGATGCCATATTTTGTGCCACCTATGACCATTGTTTCAGATATTTGAATATTCAAATGTATTTCTAAAAGTTTTCATGGCGGTGGACTGAGACTTTTGTTGCTGGTAATTAAAGAGTTGATTTGATCTTCCAGGTTGTTGTTGCACATCTATAGAGACCTATTTAAATGGAAATCTGATAGTTGTGAGGTGCATTTATGTTGAGAAATGATATCTTAGGGTTCTGATCAGATTTGTAAGAATTTTTAACCATATAGGTCTATTTCCCAAGAAGTATGGTGGCTGTAGATCAGATTAGATTGCACATATTGAAGTGAAGATAGGGTTTCAACTTGATGACATGGTAGTTGAATGAATTGAATACATTTATTATTGTAAATCGTAACCCTACATGATTTGAAGTTTGTTGCATCCCTGTTTCCTATAAATGGATTTTCAAGATCATTTAGTAAGGGCTAGAAATTGGGGAAGTAACATAAGGCATAGAATTGTTTACTATTTCCAGTGAGTATAGCAGATGTATATCTAAAGAGTATCATTATAGAACAGAAAGTTGCAAATATTTTGCATTTGTTGAAGTGGCATAAGTTTTGAAACATTTTGGAGTTAAAACTGGATTCTTCGTACTTAATACAATATTTCAGATTCAAGTCTCTCCTTGATGTTTAGCTCTTGAGTTTTGAATCTTCTAGTTCACTGCATAGAATTGTAAGACCAGAAAAAGGCATTAGAGCATATCTAGGAGACCACAAACCCTAAATAATATGCTAACCTATCTAATCTATCATGAAAGCCATTCAAAACAAGAGTTCATAAAAAATAAAGCATAATAACTTTAAGAAATCCCTTCAAATCAAGCTCCCATGTCCTTCTTTCTTCTCCATAATCAGATTTGATGTGGTTCTTTCACAATAACAAGATTGCACAAAGAATTTTGAAAGCACAAGTTTGCAACAAGAATACTAGAAGATAGTGGTATAACCTTGAAAGAATGAAATGGATCCCATTTTATAGAAAATGAGAGTCATTTAGGTGAGATTGCACAAAATCTATAAATAAATGAAGATTTTGGTTGGTAGGATGTTAGGAAGCATGATATGGGGGAGATCAAATAAGGAGATATTGAAAATATTCATGAAGCACCTTAATAGGGATGCGAATCCTCAATTAAGGGATATGAAAATTAGGTAGGATTAGGAATCATTAAGCCATTTAATAATTCAATATTCTCAATATTCCTCACAAATCCATAATTAGATTTATGAAATTATGAAAATCTCATAAATTGAAATTAGCCAATTAATTAATTGCTGGAGACTTAGGGAAAAGGGGAATAAATAAAGTTTATTTATTTATTCAATTAGGACCTAGGAATAAACTATAGGTTATTCATCTGAAGGGGGAAATTAGTGAATTATTGATCGAATTGAAGGTGTTAATGTCAAATTGAAATGGTTTTGATGATATTGATAAGAATTAGGATAAATTCTGGGGGTTCTGGAATAGTTTTGGAAATCACGAGGCATCGATGAGCTTTGACAATGCTCTCGCGATAATGATTAGAAATGATATAATGGCATCAATGAACTTGGATGATGCCAGAGGATAAATAAAGATAGGGAGAAATCAATAAACTTGGACAATGCTCCTGAAATGTGAAAGTGACAGTGAGGCATCGATGAACTTTGACAATGCCAGAGGATTGATTGAAAGAGATTGGTAAGAAATTGATATGAGTTTGGAATCAAATGAGTTTGGAACGATCTTGGATTGATTTAGGAAGATGATAAATTTGGCCAAAATGAGAGAAATGTTAGTAATTAATGACATGGAAGAATGACACAATATTAGTGAATGATAAAGATCAAACACATAATATAGAAGACATGTTAAAAAGTGGGTATATGCAATGAATCATTTTTAGGCATCTATATTTTTCCCCTCTTTGAGACAATGTGATTATGAGCATTGGCTCAAAGAAAAATAGAAGATCATGTCCCCATTGGATCGACAGAATGGAGGTAGGATGCCTTCTCGGAAAATTGGATAGAAATTGAGATGAGGACAATTTTTCAAGAATAAAGATGATTGCTAGGATTGATAGAAGAAATGTTAGTAGAAAGTAGAAATTAGATAACGAAATATTAGTAAGATAGAAATATTTTGGCTTTCCATAAGTGCAATTATGTTATAAGAGCTTATTTTTATATTTCAAAACCGGCTGCAGCGCATCGTGGCACAAAAGACCAGAGCGAGAAAATCATCTTTTTGCGTAAACAAAAACAATGTAGACAGATGATGATCTTCTCCATCCTGAAGCATATAGTAGACATGCGCCAAAATTTCATGAGATCATCAAACAAGTAGAAGGTAAAGCAAAAAAATATTCATGAACCATCCCATCTACTCTCATAAGTTCAGATAATATCATCGAGTAGCATAGGAACATGATCAAAAAATAAAATCAATAAAAGATAAAACACCCACTGAAACAATGTGAGCCAATAGCCATTCTGATCTTTTGTTACTTGCATTAAATATTCTTTGATTGATATCTTAGTTTGACTGATTGCATAAATGATTGATAAATTGGACAGATTGATTGGTTGATAGATAGGAAGGATCAAAAGATTGAACAAGTCCAATCAAATTGAAGATTGTGTCACAATGAGTCAGATCACATTTGTGAGAACATGATTTCATTAAGAACAGAATGATGATTCTACACTGATGTCTGCAAACATGATGATCGATACACAAAAGAAAGATACACAAAAGAAAGACAAGTATGTACAATTTTATTGCAGATTTTCGAAGAGATTTTGTAATTTTTAGGATTATTGAGATATTTGAATTTTTTGTGATGATCTTTTTTTCAGGACTTTTTATGATTTTTAGGATTTTTTCAGCGTCATATTTGATTTTTTTAGGGTCTTTTTATAGGATCATATTTGATTTTTAGCAAAAAAAAATTACGATACTATTTGATTTTTAGAATTTTTTTTTCAGGATCTTATTTGATTTTTAGAATTTTTTTTAAGGATCGTATTTGATTTTTTTTTGGATTTTTTTGAAATTGCCCCCAGTGTCTAACAAGGTAGGGACATTGTCAAAGGGGAAATGGACTGGTAGATAGACAAAGTCCAAGGGTCACTTCCATGGGATCTGTTTAGGTGCCAAGGACTATCCAAGAAATGGGATAACAATTTTTTGTGCCAAGCAAAGGGATTGGTTAAGACAATGACAGGATAAGGAAAATAGTGTAGTGGATGGAATGCAAGAAATGGACATGTCAAGAGGTTTTTCTTTGAAAAACATTTTTTTGCATTGAGCTTCCTTATTTTACATCAAGACCAAGACATGGAGTTGGATAGGACAATGTTAGGACCTGGATAGGATAATGATAGGATATGAACAGAAAAATGATAGGATATGGATAGGATATGCAATATCAATCAGGGATAATGAGAAGGTATATGGAATATGGATGAAAGGTTGTGATAGGATAGGCAATTTAGACCAAAGGGATCAAGACAATGTAAAGAAGATAGGACATGTGATGCTTCAAGGAAGATTTGTAACCATGTCAAGATCAAAGTTGGGGAAAATTCAATAAGATAATGGATAATGGAGGAAATGTTGGGGATAATGGAGGGCATGCTAGGGATAATGGAGGATAATGCCAATGAAATATGCCCCCAATTATAGACTGCAAGAAGTTCATAGAATTACACATGACACCTATTTGTGAGGTTTTCATCATAGTACTTGCCCAAAGTGCATGTTTGCCAGGTTTTCACTATTGGATGAAATTAGTTCTCTTGACTCTTTTTTGTGTTTCCAAGATGCCTATTTTCCAAGTTTTCATCAAGGCAACTTTTTCCTTTTTTCATTTTTTTTTTCTTTTTTCATTTTTTTTGACATTTTGGAAAAAACTAGACGCATGAAGTGACATGGACAGAGGACTCAAGCGCCTTACTCTTTGATATGTGCTTTTGAAAGATATTGTGTAGAGATGTTGGTAGGGTAATGACAAAGGGATATGAAGTGGGTGATTAGATAAGGATTAGATAAGCTTTATGCAAGGGATTGGATAGGTTGGATGAAAGGTTGGAAAGTAGGTGTTGGATAATGAAGGGAATGTACACCATCTTTCTTTGAAGTGGAAGACAATGCATGCAAGAACACCATTGGTACACACCTTGAGGGGTGATGGAGTGATAGAGGAAAATGAGATTTTGGATTTTGAAGGATTAATGAAGGAATGTATATGGATTTTGGAACACAGGGACCCAAAATGGATTTGGAAGATGGAAGACATTTAGATGGAGGGATAGCAATTTTGGATGGCAATTTGAACTTTTCTTTGGGACTCTGTGCTTCAAGGAGCTTCTTGGGAATCCACATGCTTTTTGATTTTTCATTATTTTGAGGGTCCTTTGAATGTATTGCTTGCACAATGGATTTTGGAACCCATATGGCTTTTGAATTAATTTTTTTCTCAATGGGCCTTTGTAGCCTTTTTGATAAATTATTTTTTATTTTGGATCAAATTTTTCTTCTTTTGTACATGTCAATTATATTGGACATGTTGATCCTTGATAGCATGTGGATTGCTTGACTTGTAGACTTTATGTTTGGCATCCAAATTGCTTTGAAAGGGAATGGAATTCGTGGATGGATAGGAATTGTATGGAGGTATTTTGGATGGATGGAAGGTTCTCCAGGGTGTATGCCTTTGCTGACTTGCATGTGGGAAAGGGTAAGGCAATTGTGAGCTAGTGGAAGGAGGAATATATGGACCTAAGATGGATGGAAGGGTTGAAGGGGGAGGTATACGTCTAGATTTGGATTTTAACGAGATACCAACACCTTGAGATGTAGATTTTTTATTAAGACCATGGCCATTTGAATTTTCTTGGACATGTAAGGGTTTCAATAGACCTTTTGCATGGAGGTCTAACCCTTTGACTTGATAATGCTTTCTTTGACTAGTAGTATACTTTTTACAAGATGCGAGTCCATTATTATGTGGTGTAAATGATATGGAAGGACTTATAGGACCATGAGGTGGACTAGACTCAATAGAACTAGGGGAACCCATTTGAAGTGTAAGGGGTTCATGAACAACTGCATAGATGTACAAGGAACAATAGGATCCTATGATGGAGTATGATTAGTGACAAGATCATCTGGTAGGATAGGATCTTGTGGGGGATCTGAAGGGATGATGTGATCTTGAGGAGAACATGAAGGTGAAGGGACACCTTGATCTTGTCTTGGAAAGGGATCTTCGGCAGATATGGAAGGGAGATCATGATCTTTCTTGGGAAGTGGGAGGTCAATGGGACTTGGAAGGATATTTCTCTTAAGGTGGAAAAGGATCATTTTGGATAGGGGGGATAAGGATAGTGGGATCATCATGAGGCTGAAGGGAAATGGGTTCTTGGTCAATAATAGGATAGAATTGGTCATTGAAGGGGTCTTGATCTTGATATGTTTTAGAAATTTTTCTTCATTCTTTTTATCATCCTCTTGACATGGGATATGACTTTGGACATGCAAGGGGGGTTCTTGAAAGGGGTCAATGTTTTGATATGATGAAGATGAAATTTGGATAGGAATCTCATGAATAGGATTGATTTAAATGGGAGGACATGGTAGAATTGGTTCAAATAAACTTGGGCTATGCATAGGACTAGCTTGGATGTCTTTCATGGATAGCCATTATAAGGTTGCATTGTTGGAAGAATCACTTGATGGGGAAGGAGGAAATTTCTCTTGGGAGGAATGTAGGGATGAAGGGGTGGAAGGAAACATGGATGTTTCTTCAAGGTTAATGTCTTGAGGGGAAATAGGTATGTCATCATGTGATTTTTTCGGGGTGAGCCATTGCTAGACATGGGTAAATTATTTGTTTGATCCAATTTTTGAAACAAATTCTTTAAAATTTTGGATTTGAACTTGCGCTTCTTGATGGGTCTTGTTTGTGATACCTCATAATTATTTACATGTTGGAAAGAATTTTTGGAATGAACATGTTCAAAAAAAGGTTTCTTATTGATTATGCTTGGTTGATGTTCAGAAGATGTCACATTTGATTTTTTCTTTATTTGATAAGACATTGGTGGTGAATTGGAGGACACAAAAGGTTCCTCAAGCAATGTTATTGTTTGTGATCTTGGTATTGATTGTCTTGTTTGCATGATTGGCACAAGAGTTTTTTTGGTTTCTTGAGTAACACTTGGTTGCATTGGAATGAAGATCGGTTCATAATTAGGTGGTGGCCCCATTTGAATTATGCCACAGTCAGGTTGAAAGGTTTGATTTGGAACTTGGTGGAATGATTTATTTGAAATTTGAGCTCATGGAGACTGATTTGAAACTTGATTGAATTGAGCATGATCTGGAACTTGGTTGAAAAAAGTTGGGTTTTGCACATGATTGAATTGGGCTTTGTTAAATTGTTCATTTGCCTCATTGAGTTATGAAATGAGATTTGGTATCTTTGATTTCTCAATGAGAGATTGTGTGTCAATTTCACCAAAATATTCACTTGGACATCCAAGGAGTTTGGCCATCTCCTTTCTACTCTTTATCATCTTTTCTACACTCTCTTCCAAGATTTTCTTTTCTTTATCTAATTTTGCTTGCAACTTTTGAATCATGTTTGCATGGACTTGATGCAATTGATTGTTTGGTTGTGTTGATGTCATTTGCCTTCGCTCAAAATCTTTTTGTTGCAAAGGTATATCTTGTCTTTGATCAAAAGGTAATTGTAATTTTTCTTGTGATGGAAACATGGGTTGATAAGTTTCTAGTTGCCATTTGGATGCTTGGAACCTAGTGAAGATTGACATGATGACTATATGCAAATGCAAGATTTTTTTGGATTTTTGGAAATGCAATATTTGAAATGTAGCTTTTGAAATGCAAGGAGCTTATAAAAAATGCAACCTAAGGTTTATGCAACTATGTTTTTGGTTTTTTGGACCTTGACAATAAATATTTGGAAAGGAAACAAACCTAAGAGCATAACCTCATGAGGTTGAATAAGAATCTTGACTTGAAAAAAGGATTGAGGGACAAGGGACAAGTTTGATAAAAAGGATTAGGTCAAATCCATCATGATAAAGGTAGAATATGACCAACTCATAAGGGGGGGGTTTGAAATTTTTGGGACAAAAGGGGACCAAGTCAAGATCCTATTTTTAGCACCATAAAGAAATTCTCTATGATTTGGATACTTTCTAGGATTGTTTGCAAAGTTTTTAAGGAGGATCTAAAATGAGCTATGTATGTAAGAGGGCTATGATTAGGATTTATGCAAAAGGGACTATAATGAGGGTTGTAATGAGGTCTATAGTGTAAGGGATTTTTTGAAATGCAAATGCAAGGAGATTAGGTCATGAATATGCAATATGAAGACTATCAAGCATGCCAAGAGGTTCCAAGTGAAAAGTTCAAGGTTCCATATGTTTACTCAAAGACAAGGTGTGTTGTGACCATTTGATCATTTATGAAGATTGATTTGGAAAAAGTGTTCTTTAAGGAGAGTGTTTTTAAGATGTTTTCATTTTTATTAAAGTTTGAACACTCACACAACACACATCATTGAGAATGGCTGTTGTAAAAATGAACAAACACACCACTTCCTAAGGATATCAAGGAAAGTATCTATTGAATCCCCATTTGAACTGAAGTTCAGCTGCACTTACTAATAGTAGACAACATAGAAGCTTGAAGGCATGGGCTCCTCCTTACAGTGCACTCACTTCTTAGGCACTCCAAGCTTCAAGTCCCAAGGGTCATCACTTCCCAAGGGATTGTTGTCTCAACTAATAGCCACAAAAGTATGGGGCATCTTAGTTGGTCTCTAACCTTCCACGCCAACAGATAGAAGGTTTTTGGATACTATGACATGGTTTTTAGTAAGGGCATCCGTTTGGGTGGTTATACATGTGGCAGATTAGCTCCGTTATGAAGGCCTCCTAGGCTACAGAAGTTATGTTCTGTAGGTTTTAACACACCACAAGGGTACTGAGGGAGATCTTCCTGGTATAACATATTCAATACCCATTCATTGTGAGATTAATCACACTGAAATATTCTCTATACCGGTTCAGAAGGGCTTGGCTTTATCCTGTTACCAGTTGGGCATCCACTCTCACTAGATCTACTAGAGCACTTGGGAGGTAGCCACAGTAAAGGACCTGCATGGATTTATGTTACACCCAAGGTCTACGAAGGTGAGGGGAGAGGATATGTCCATACATTTCCTTGGATTTAAAAACTAAAATACACTTCAAGCACATGAATGAAATGGTTCATTTTAAAGTACCAAGTTGAAGTGTTTGCTAACTACTAAAAACACACATCAAGGTTTCAGAAAACACAAGGTCTTCTACAAACAACCTGGATTGAAACCGTTAGTAGTTTTTAATGATTCATTATTCATCCCATGATTGCCACAATGCTACACAAATCATTAGTAACACATAAACATGCATACAAAAGAAAAGCATGCAAATCAATTGAAATTGGAACAAGTGCACCTCGATTTTTTTATGCTATTTACCTAATCATAAAGATCTAATTTTTAGATATATATCTAGACCAGAACAATAGAAATGGAAAGAAATAACCCCTCTTAAAAATCAATTATCTTTCCAAAAATGTAATAATTTTCAAAAAATTCCTCAATTTGTGCCCTAGGGACCCTATTTTTCAAAATAAACCATTTTTCAAAGATGTATTTATTTCGGTCATTATTTCTCATGAAAATTAAAAACTTAGAGAAGAGAGCCTATTTAGTTTTCAAAGAGCTGTCCAGAAATGTAACTTTTTTAGAAACATTCACTCATTTGTGCCCAAAATTAATATTTTATGAAATTTCATAAAAACACAATAAATCATGCAAAAGTAATCAGAAAAATATGATTTTCGGATTGGAGGCTCCTAATACCATACCCAACCCACAATAACAATTTTAGATATAGATTCCAATCCATTTGGGAGATATGATCAAATCATTGAAAACATGCATGCAACTACAAAACAACAAAGAAAACCTACATGCAAACAAATTTATCGTATTTTTAGCATGTTCACTTCGGGTTCACCAAATGTAAGACCAGAAAAAGGCATTAGAGCATATCTAGGAGACCACAAACCCTAAATAACATGCTAACCTATATAATCTATCATGAAAGCCATTCAAAAAAAGAGTTCATAGAAATAAAACATAATAACTCTAAGAACTCCCTTCAAATGAATCTCCCATGTCCTTCTTTCTTCTCCATAATCAGATTTGATGTGACTCTTTGGCAATAACAAGATTCCACAAAGAATTTTGAAAGCACAATTTTGCAACGAGAATACTAGAAGATAGTGGTCTAACCTTGAAAGAATGAAATGCATCCCATTTTATAGAAAATGAGAGTCATTTAGGTGAGATTGCACAAAATCTATGCATAAATGATTTTGGTTGGTAGGATGTTAGGAAGCATGATATGGGAGAGATCAAATAAGGAGATATTGAAAATATTCATGAAGCACCTTAATAGGGATATGAATCCTCAATTAAGGGATGTGACAATTAGGTAGGATTAGGAATCATTAAGCCATTTAATAATTCAATATTCTCAATATTCCTCACAAATCCATAATTAGATTTATGAAATTATGAAAATCTCATAAATTGAAATTAGACAATTAATTAATAAAAAATTAATTAAATGTTAGAGACTTAGGGAAAAGGGGAATAAATAAAGTTTATTTATTTATTCAATTAGGACCTAGGAATAAACTATGGTTTATTCGTCCCAAGGGGGAAATTAGTGAATTATTGATCAAATTGAAGGTGTTAATATTGAATTGAAATGGTTTTGATGACATTGATAAGAATTAGGATCAATTCTGAGGGTTCTGGAATAGTTTTGGAAATCATGAGGCATCGATGAGCTTTGACAATGCTCTCGTGATAATGATTAGAAATGATATAATGGCATCAATGAACTTGGATGACGCCATATGATAAATAAAGATAGGGATACATTGATGAACTTGGACAATGCTCCTGAAATGTGAAAGTGACAGTGAGGCATCGACGAACTTTGACAATGCCAAAGGATTGATTGAAAGAGATTGATAAAAAATTGATATGAGTTTGGAATCAAATGAGTTTGGAACGATCTTGGATTGATTTAGGAAGATGATCAATTTGGCCAAAATAAGAGAAATGTCAGTAATTAATGACAAGGAAGAGTGACACAATATTAGTGAATGATAAAGATCAAACACATAATATAGAAGACATGTTAAAAAGGGGGTATATGCAATGAACCATTTTTAGGTGTCTACAAGAACTTCTCTATGTATATGTGTTATTCCCTATTTTTAATCTAAGATCTAATTAAAATATTCTTTGGATAAGACTTAGACTTATTTGGTTTGTCTACATAAGGATCTTATAAGAAGTGTTTGATCTGAATTATTTGTATTTATAGTTTTGATTCCTTGATAGTAGTTAGTTTCTATGTCCTGCATCTGAACTAAAAACATTGCCCAGTGGATAAAGCACTTATCAGTAATTATTATTTTCTACACTAATACATACCTAAAGAGGTCTAGTTATATTCTGCCCTCTCAAAACATCCAAACCATTTTAGTTCCTTTTACATTTTATGGTTGTTAGTTGTTTGTCCTTAATGGTAGGGAAGATTCAATGAATGAGTGGTTATCATTTCATACTTTCTTACCATTATCTGTTGTTAAAATCCAAAGTTATAAGGATTTGTAAAGAGTTGAGTTTATATCTGGATTAGGTGTACCTACCTTGGTTTTGTAGAGCCAGAAGTGCAGAGGGAAATCTTGTCCCTATAGTTGGTCCAGTTACCTTGTAGAGCTTTCATACTTGGAGCTAACCACTCCTAACATTAGTCTCAAGGTATATTGGTTTCTTTCAAAGCATAATAGTTTTAAACACAAACAAACACCTTGAACCCAAATACTTGAACTTGATGATAATGAATTTTTCATAATAATGATGGATGGATCAATACCAAAAATGAGGAGAGATAGGGTGTTTATACACCTGTCGCAACATCTTGTGGGTTAAAACTCAAGAAGACTAACCATAAATCCAAATATCCCACCAAATCACCAAGATAGGACCCCATTCCAAATTTATCCTAATCTTCAGGGAACACAATACCTTGGGCATTCTATTCCTAGGAACACAATGCCTTTGGCATTTTTTCCCAATAACACAATACCTTGGGCACTATGTTCCACCCAATTAGAGCTCAAATCAATACCACAAGTCTCAAACAATTAGGGGATGCCAGATTACATGGTATAACTGATTTTGAGGTTGGAACAAAACACAAAGGCCACAAATGGTAATATAGGGCCTAGGGGATGAAAAAAATATTAGATTGGAGGAAAAATAGAGAAGCACACTTATAAATAAGGACTTACCTCAATTTTAAGAAATATTGAAATGATAGAGGAATTATATTTGAATTTAAGTGTCTATTATGTGTCATATGAAGTCCAACTATGAAGACGCACTAAGTTAGGTGCTAACCAATCCTAAAATTGTACACACATGTTAGGTGCTTACAATTTACAATTGTACAGGTGGCAAGTGAGGTGGAGGAGGATTTTTCATTGAAGAGAAATTAAACAATTTAGAATTATTTAACTATTGGAAACTTTAGATGACTTAAGGACTTAGAATTAAATAAATTAATATTTATTCAACCATAAGAAGAATAGACTGATACAAATCACATAAATAAGTTAAATAATATATATGTACACACACACACACACATATATATATGTATATATATATGTGTGTGTGTATATATATGTATGTATGTATGTATATATATATATACATACATACATACATATATATACACACACACACACACACATATATATATATACATACATACATACATATACACACACAGATATACACACACACACACACACACACACATATATACATATATATATATACAGAGAGAGAGAGAGAGGAGTAAACATTAATTAAATAATTAATATTTAATTAATTTCTCTCGATCTATTTTCAGATGTATATATTTTGGCCCTCTTTGAGAAAATGTGTTTTAGCACTTTGTTTCAAAGAATAAAAATCCATGCCTTGCTTTGTTACTCCTACTGAGAATAATGGGAAGCATGTATTGAGAGGGGAGGGGTGAATTAGTACCTCTAAAACTTTTAGTTAATTTAACCTTTAACCTTATGTAATCAAATCTTTTCTTTACCGATCATATATGTTGTTCTTTCTTTATGGATGTGATATCAATTCATAATCTTAATTGTATGTATACATTCATAGAAATATTTATGAAAATAATAACACATAAAACAAGATATGGTAACACAGAAAACCCTTGTTGGTAGGTAAAAACTGCGGTGAGGATGGCACCCACAAAAACTTCACTATTTGCAGATTGGAAGGGGTCGGTTAAGGCTTACAATTTGATCACTTCTGATGATCAACATTGTTAGGAGTATTATGTGGAGACTGGTTAAGGTCTACTTTGTTAAGAGCTTTAGCAACATTGTTTAGTGTGCACTCGGTTAAGATATTTACAATAGGATTGTTAAATCCACCTTTCTTGAAAGGATTTATTCTATTTGCTACACTTGTCAGAATGTAGACAAAAATACCCATTGACCTTAGTGTATGCAATCTACAATTCCTGATTACAGACCCATTAAAGATTACATGTACAATGTATCACCTAATGTGATTGATTAATACCTTTGTTTCTTGATAGCTTTGATTCTTGGTTCTTGATAACCAAATTCATATTTTGTTGTTCTACTTCTTGAAACTCTCAATCTGATCCATAGATGTGCTCCTTGGCTATAATCATCCTCTCATCCTCTCAAATGAATGATTACACATCTATTTATATAATATATTTGACCTTTTTAGTTTCACATATTGCAAACTTAACTCTATGATCAGAAGTTTACAACTTGACCTTGATCTCCTAGTTTGCATGTTTTTAATCAGTTAGACTGATTAAAACAATTACAATTATCTTTATTGTCCCTCAAGAAATGGTTTCAAAAAAAATATAAACTCTAAATATAAATCATAACTATTTTATCTGACGTGGAAGTCAGATCCACTTTTCTCAGGATATAACTGACTTTTGGCGCCTGATGCTCAGGTTGCTTTGAAAGTCTTTCGGTGTTCCTTTGTTGAACTGTCCATCGGGTTCCCTTGCTCTGTTGGGTTCCTCTCTTTACTGCTCTTTTTTTTATAGTGTAACCTACTTTTTAGGTTCCTCTATATCATGTTCGGGTTGCACTTTTGGTTTACACTATAAAATTTGTGTCATTGGGTTTCTCTTTACTTAGCACTTTCGTTCTGAATTGAAACTTGTCTTTCAGTGTAGTGTAACCGATAGTTCAAACAACTATTTTTATTTGCATACTAATGGCAAAATATATGTCATCAATCTCCTCCTTTGATATTAATATCAAAAACTAATATGTGCAAAATACTAAAAATGTTTATAGTATGTACACCATGTATATTACTTAGTCATTTCATGACTCCCCCTATGCATATGTTGGTATAGTATAGTATAGGTGTATGTACACTTGTCTTTATACTATTTCTTCCTTTTTACCTTGTCTTTTCCCTTTGTGCTATATGTATTGTTCATACCATTCTCCCCTGTTGTACATATCATTTTCCTTTTCCCCCTTTTTTGATAGTAAGGGAAAAGGTGTATACCTATAAATGATCAAAAATATGAGAGTGATCTAGGTCTTCATTTCCTCCATCATCTTCTCCCATTTCTCCTTTAGATTCTCAAGAGTCATATGCTCTAGTGTAATCCTGGCATGCATGTCGTAGATGATGTCTGCTACGGACATCTCGGGGGTAGCAATTAGTTGTCTTGCTGAAATTATGTGTTGTTGAAGAAGTGTGAGGTTTGGTAAAAGTTGAGCCTCTAGCTCGGTAACCTCTTCTCTAAATTGTGATATTTCTTCCCAAAGTTCTTGTCTTAACCTTTTGATTTCCATTATCTTGTCATAATGCAATTTGATTTCATTGTCATTTGTGGTTAGAATTTGAGCACTTGCATTTAGATCAGAATCGATCTTTGCAATCTTATCACTATTAACCTTTGTGAATTTCTCCAAATTGCATAGCTTTTGAATTGAGGAAATAGCTTCAATAATGATTGGATCTAATTCATTTGTTAGTTTTGAAATCTTTACCTTAATCTCTGCCACTTCTTGGCTGATCTTTTCTGTCAATTTGTATTGGAACTTTTGTTCTTCTCGTTCTTCAATAGCCTTTTCTACATCCACATTTTGAGTTGTGATTTCTTCGGTGAGAATGAAAATTTGATCCAGAATAGCGGCATTGTGATCAACATCAATTTCAGGAACTATTTGGTTTAAGATGTCTCTTGTGGTTTCCAACACTAAAGAATCTTTGTGTTCTTTTCTAAGCTTTGCATGCATTTCTTTCCTTTGACATATCTCTCCATATTCTATAAGAGATTCATAGTCCAATGTGGTTGGATCACACTTTGGCATTTCAATGATTTCATCAAGTGTGACCTCCAAATTACTCTTCTTGGTTTTCTTCTTCTTCTTTTGTGATGCACCTATATGCAAAACCATTACAAGTTTCTCTACTTGGTCTGATGTGCTAGAGGATTATTTTGGTGGTGTTATACCTTTTTCTTGTTTCTTGGGGTTTGCCTTTTGGTTGTGTGTGGAGGTCTCCTCAACAACCTTTGGTGTAACTGTAGCATCTCCTTCGGTGTTCTTAGGAGTGGTATCAACTGGCTTATCTTGTTCACCTTTCTCCTTTTGCACTTCATCTGTATCTTTCATTTGTGCATCCTTTTTGGTGTTATCTCCATATTTTTGTGTGTGATATATATTTGTAACATTTTGATCACCACCGGTGACCACCTGTTCATTGGTTGTCTCTTTCTTCTCATCAGATGTATCTTTTTTATCATCATTACCCTTATTCTTGGATATGATTGCTTCCTTCTCTGGTGATTGCTCCTCTTCTAAGATAATATTGATAGCTTGTATCAATAGTGGTATCTGTCCTGGTGTTTCTACCTGTGTTGAATTTGTTTTAGTATCTTGTTCATTGGTTTGGTCCTTGACAATAGTGACATATTTATCTCTCTGTACTTCATCTTCAGGATCTACTCTGGTAACATCAATGATTGTATTATCCATCCATGTTTCATCTGCAATGTCCAAATCCTTGTTGGCTTTTCTCTTCAATGATTCTTCATTAACATCCTCATCAGTAATAAGAATATGTTTAATTCTATCTTTATCCTGATCATATTTTCTATGTTGCTTGTCGGTAAGAGCAATTTGTGGCTCAGGACTTGTATCCTTTTTAGGTATATCAAGTATCTTTCTCCATTCATCCTCACTCTTCATGTCTAGTTCAAGTAGATTTCCTTGAAGTACTTGATAGGCTCTTAACTTTGGTGAGAACCTTTTGGAGTGTTTCTTCATCATCTCTTCAATTTCCTCCATTTTAGATTTGGGAGGCATGACAGAAACTAGGGTTCTTTCCCTAATATGTTTCTTAGAGTGTAATACAAATGTCCATCTTGACGAAAATCTATTCAAAATTTATTTTGGCATATTATCTGCCAATTTTATTGGAACATATTTGAATATACACATCATTTTGATAATTTCCTCTTCTATTTTATTTTGATCCTTGAGATCCAATGTTAGCCATTTCTTAATCTTGTGATCATTTTTTGTACCCGATTTGATAATAGAAACACATACCTCATCAATAGTTTCAGGAATCTTACTCTTTTCTTTTTTGGACAGATTCATCATGTTGAGTATCTTTGATATCTTCCTTGGTTAGGATTAATTTCCTTCTCCTCTTTGGTTCTTTGGTATGTTTGGTTTGAGGTTTTCTTTTGCAGGTCCTTGCTTGACATTTCTTGATCGGTGACAGACTTGCATCCTTTATTGTCTGACCCCTTGGTCCTAGTTGTAGCAGTAGTCCTTGACTTCTTTGTTGGTGGTGGAGGTGGTGAATAAGAATTTGTGGACTCTGAGTCACTCTCATTCTCAACTTCACCGATGGGTGACTGACCCTCGGTTTCTTTAGTCTTTTTTGCTTCCTCCTCATTCACTGACAATTTTTTCTTCAAGGTCTTAACCATTTTATCTTTCTTTCTGTCAATTTTTTTACAACTAAGTTAGTTTTAATCCTTTCTTTGGCTTCCTCATAAGTTCCAAACTTGCGTTGTGATTTGTCCAATGGCTCATTTATCAATGCCTCTATAGCATTTTATGCTTGATCTATGTTCACCTCATAGTCAAGTGGAGCTAGCCATGTTGTCCTTGGTACAACTGGCTTGATGTAGGTGTAGTCAGTGTCCACCATAAAAGATATGTTAGTCTTGAAATTTTATACTAAGTATTCTGGAATCATTACTCTCTTCTGCATTCTTTCTTTGAATCCAACAAAGTATTGATCCATGACTAATTTGAAATTGTCTCCTAGTGATTTGATGACATTGGTCTAGTAGTGTCCCATTTGACATTTCCTATAGATGGGAAGGATTCTTGAAAATATAAAAATATGCACATGATGAGTGAACCAAACTTACATGAGTTGGACTTTGCAGTCCTTATTGTCTTCATGTTCTCATCCAATTGTCTTAGTATATGTTTTGACAGATCCAACTACAGTCCCTTCTTGAAAATTTTGTATGTTGTATCCACTGCTTCAGATGCAATATTGTTCATCCTGCTAGCCTGAAAGAACTTGAATCCTAAGACACATGCTCCAAATTTCATTTCATCATCTTTGATGGTGGATACCTTTAATCCTCTTCCATTCCATGTTTCTCATGTATTCTTTTCAATGTCAGCTTTAGGTGGGTACTTTAGTGCCTTTACCTTATCGGTTATGGGATAACTAGTAACAACGTGTATAACATCCCTGGTTATCAGTTTTGGCTCATCCATCCATATCTTTTCGTCATGTATCCTACTCAGTACTAACCAAATCCATTCAGTTTTGAATTCCTTTGGGAATAGTAGGGCATGTGTGAGCCCTTTTACTTCAATGTGTTTATGCTCTTCCTTGATAGTGCCATGATCATTGCAAACCTTCTTGAAAGATTGCTCGACTTCCAGGTCTCCTATTTATACAATCTTGCAGTGTATATAAGCTCGCACATCTTCAACGAGAAAAACCCTAGCTGGTATTCAGGAGAATGCACCAGCATTATCAGGTTGTGAAGCAACCTCGGGACATATCTTGTAATGAGGTTCTTCATAGGTGGAATTCTTGATTAGATTGACCTTATTCTTCTTATCATTCTTGATCTTGGATGTTCTTGACGTAGTTTCTATCATTTCTAAAATTGGGGATTTTCCCATAAATGAAAGTAGAGTTCTCAGTTATCAATGTTACTTCAACCTCTGTAGCTGTTAAAAAAATTTTGGAGTAAAGGGAGTCAATTTGTAGGCACTCTACAATCGGGTCACTTCGTGCTCAGGTTTTTCTCTGTCTCTTCGCTCTAGTCGCTTGGTAAATAATGAAACCCTTCTGCCATCTATTTATAGACTTTACCCTAATTCAAGTCATTAATGCTCCACCACTTCTTAGTGTGTGAAGATGGAGTCATTGGGTGATACATAAATAACTTTCTCAGTGAGAACGCGATGCTTCAGGGCAGCTGTCAACTTGTTACATTCACCGACGGATTTCAGTGTATGGCGAAGACAACATTGTCAACTCACATGATTACCGACGGATCTTGGTTTACACTAGTGACTTAGCATTTATGTTTTAACCAATGATTCTTGGTAAGTATAGATAGCTTAGCTTTGTATGTACACTGATTCATTTTGGTATGTATTGACGATGAGATTGTTTTCACAGAATCATAACAAGTAATACCATAGTGCATCTTTAATCATGCTCATTTTGTATTTTAACATGCATAATGGAACTGATGCAAAATATAACTTGGTATAATGCAGTTCCATACTTACTTGATCTGCTTAGGTGGGGGTGGTGATGTCACCAGATCCATTGGATAAGGTGTCACCAATTGCATTTCTTAGTCCAGCTTCATCAGTGCTTGTAGCTTTCCTCCACATTTTTTTTCTCATCTTCCTAATATCTTCAATGGTGTTTCCATTGGCAAAGGTGATTGTCTCTATCATTCGGTCTCTATAGTGTTTCTTCAGATGACCAAATTTATGATAGTGTAGACATGCCATTTTGGGGTTAGTCCAGCTCCTAGACATTCTTGTCCATTGTCTCATATAGTTTGCATATATGTGACCAAATCTTCCACATGTTGTGCAGTTTGCTTGTGTGTTGTAATCCCAAACATATGAGTTACCGACTCTTTTCATTTTATAAGCATTTTCTTGATCGTTAGGCTTCCATGCTTGTTTTTTCTTCTTCTAGCATTCAAGAGATGTGTGCCCATGCATTTTGCAAGTAGGGAATTATTTGTCCATGTAGGTTTCCTTCTTTGGTTGTTTCACCTCAAATTTACATTCATATGCTTAATGTCCTTTCTTGCTACATTTATAGTAGATTCCTATGAATGAAGGTGTGGATTTAGGAATACCTTTCATTTTTCTCCTGCATACATTTGATGTGTGGCCAAACCTTCCATAGTGATTGCAAGTCAGCTTTCTTGGTCTTGGATTTGCATAGACATTCTTTGGATCAACTTGGTTGGGCGATTCTCCATTCTTGGTATACCCTTGTCCGATATTGTTGTTGATTCTTCTTTTTCCATAAAAAAAATCATCCATCCTTTTGGTGCTTTCTTGAGCTCTCTTGATCATGTCATTATGTTGCTGCTAAATTCTCACTTCATGTTTTAGCTTTTCATTTTCTTCTCTTAGCTCACTGATAGCTTCTATTCTTTCAATGAGTTCTGTATTCATTTTGTTTGCCTCTTAAATCATAAGAATAATCTGATTTGTGATATCATGATGATCTTCTGTAGGTCTTTGTATTTTTGACTCTTTCTCTTATAATTTTTCAGTAATCTTCCTCTTGTCATCAATAACTAGTGTTCTTTCTTGCTCAGTTTGTCTAGCATTATTCATGACATCAATCATTCTTACCATCTGTGTCTCTTGACCAATTTACAAAGATTTCACTTGTCTAGCCATATGTTGATTGATTTCATTCGAACTTGTGATATATTTTTTTTAGATGTGTCTGATGCTTTGCTAGTTGTAGATCCTAAAGATTCAAATAAATCTGGTATCTCTTCTTCATGGTAGTCTTTTTCATTACAGTGAGATGCCATAATCTTTATTTCATCCAACAACTGTCTCATCTTGATTCTAGCTTCTTTATATTATTCAAAGAAGATCTATATCTCTAACTTCTAATTCTCAATACTCTTTTCAAGCCTATACTTCTCCATTGTATGATCTTTTCTCTTAAGTCTTTAAACTTTCCAAATAAGAGATCTAGCTCTGATACCAATTGTTAGAAATAATGGGAACTATGTACTAAGAGGGGAGGGGTGAATTAGTACCTCTAAAACTTTTAGTTCATCTAACCTTTAACCTTATGTAATCGAATCTTTGTTTTACCAATCATATTTGTTGTTCTTTTTTTATGCATGTGATATCAATTCATAATCTTAATTGTATGTATACATTCATAGAAACATTCATGAAAAAAATAACACATAACACAAGATATGGTAACGCAGAAAACCCCAGTTAGAAGGTAAAAACTACGGTGGGGATGACACTCACAAAAACTTCACTGTCTACAGATTGGAAGGGGCCGGTTAAGGCTTACAATTTAATCACTTCTGATGATCTACCCTGATAGGAGTATTATGTGGAGACTATATAAGGTCTACTTTGTTAAGAGATTTAGCAACACTATTTAGTGTGCACCCGGTTAAGATATTTACAATAAGGTTGTTAAATCCACCTTTCTTGAAAGGATTTCTTCTATTTGCTACACTTATTAGAATGTAGACAAAAATACTCATTGACCTGAGTGTATGCAATCTACAATTGTTGATTACAGGTCCATTAAATATTACATGTACAATTTATCACCTAATGTGATTGATTAATACCTTTGTTGCTCAATAGCCTTGATTCTTGGTTCTTGATAACCAAATTCATCTTTTGTTGTTCTATTTATCGAAACTCTCAGTCTGATCCATAGTTGTGCTCCTTTGCTATAATCATCCTCTTATCCTCTCAAATGAATGATTACACATCTATTTATACAATATATTTGACCTTTTTAGTTTCACGTATTACAAACTTAACTCTATGATCAGAGGTTTATAACTTGACCTTGATCTCCTAGTTTGCATGTTTTTAATCAGTTAGACTGATTAAAACAATTAAAATTATCTTTCTTGTTCCTCAAGAAATGGTTTTAAAACAAATATAAACTCTAAATATAAAGAATAAATGTTTTATTTGACGTGGAAGTCAGATCCACTTTTCTCGGGATATAACTGACTTTCGGTGTCTGATGCTCGGGTTGCTCTGAAAGTCTTTTGGTGTTCCTTTGTTGAAATATCTTTCAGGTTCCCTTGCTCTGTCAGGTTCCTCTCCTTGCTGCTCTTCGGTTTATAGTGTAACCTTATTTTTGGGTTCCTCTATATCATGTTCGGGTTGCACTTTCAGTTTACACTGCAAAATTTGTGTCGTCTGGTTTCTCTTTACTTAGCACTTTCGGTCTGAACTGAAACCTATCTTTCAGTGTAGTGTAACCAACAATTCAAACAATTGTTTCTCTTTGCATACTAATGGAAAAATATATGTCATCAGCTCCTAGTATAGGTTTAATGCTTCTTGTATGTCCCATTAGGAAATCAGTTGATGATTTTTATTAGTATTAAATTTTTATGTCAAGCGGTCTCATGATAAAATGATTTAATTGCACACACTTTTGATTTGATGTAAAATGGATAGTTAGTAGAATCCAACGTTTGATTTTTATAGCTCTAGGAAACATGCCCCACATATTTCCAATTAGGGTTTGATTTGGCTATAAATAGGCATGAAGGGGTCCCTTTCAATTCATTTGCACAATTGGTCTTTGAGGATTGGTAAATGAAAGGAGGAAAACATAGTAGAGCAAAGCAGTTCTGACAAAAATGGTGATTCTGATGTCCAACCATAGCTTTGAGCAAGTGTGACACTTTGAGTGGCCAAAGGAGTACAAACCAAAGTAAGTTTTCCTTTCTTTTGATTTTTGGTTCCACTTATGATGGTCAAAGCTGAGGTCAAAGTTGAAGCTAGGTTAATGAACAAGAATGTATTTCTACGTAAATGCACTATATTCTTGCGTATACATACTGATCGTATACATATTGTATAGCATGAAAATGTAATAAATTTTTTTTTAAAAAAACTAAACAACTAATCCCATTCTAACATTAGACATGTATCCCTCAAATGATATAGAAAAACATGCAAATAAATGTGACTAAATGAAGAAGAGAAACAAAGTTTAATCTACTTCAACACAAAATATGCAGTGCAAACCTCAATACCACAAAATGTGGATGATGTTGTTGGTGAAAGGTATGTGGTTTCTCAAAATTAGCAGCATAATATCGCACAAGAAGATGATATGATAAATGGGGAGAAGACTCCCATTTTATAGATTTTTTAGAGGAATGAACAGTTAAGATTTAAAGTTGAATAAAGGACTAAGATTGATGTGGTAATGAGGTGGAGGCTAAATAAGCAAGGGATTCGACCATTCAAAAGGGATGATTTTCTCACACGTGTGTGACCAACCTTGAGGAGTGGGACAATAAATGTCAAGTGGGGGACAATGTAAGAGGTGAGAGGCTCAAGAAATCTCACACATGCGTGAGCAATTCTCAAGGAGAAAGTAAGAGACAAATGTGTAAGAATAGAGTAGCTCAAGGTAAGTATACATGTGGAGGGAAAATTTGAATATTAAAATTTAAAATGTGATGGGACAAGAGTTGACTTGGGTTTGCTAATCTATATTAGGATTGTGCAAATGATTAGTGACTGATTGTGTGAGAGATTATAATTAATTAGTGGGCAAGTGGGTTGGTTTGAGTTAGAAGAATGAGTTAGGTTAGGGATGTGAGGTTAGGTGAGGGTTAAAGTTAGGATCCATGGGATCAAATAGAATTAAATGCATTATTTAATTCTAAGTGGGATGGAAAGGGATTAATTAAGTAAACAAAGACATTTACTTAATTAAATGAAGGGTTAAGATGCAAGTGAATGAGGAGAAATAGGCTAGGTTAGTTTAAATAATTTAGAAATTAATTTAACTATAAGAAATAAGATAGGATAAGATTAAATAATTGTAAATTTATTTAATCAAGGGTAAGGATAAAGGTGATTAAATAAATATAAATTTATTTAATAGATGGTAGGATAAAGGATAATTTATTAAATAAATATAAATTTATCTAATTAGGGATAAGGTAAAGGTAAAGGTTTATTAAATAAATAATAAATATTTATTTAATTGGATAGGATAGAATAAGGATAAATGTGTCTAATTTTGGATAGATTTTAGTGTCTACACATATACCAATGAATTTTGCACATTTTCCCATGTTGTGCATTTATCTAGATTTGTGCACATGTATAGTCATCACACATTTGATAAAAATACATAAATGATTAAGTTCATCAATGATTTGTAGTTGTTTCTTGTCATTAATTGACTAGTATACTTTTTGGGATTGATAGAACTACACATGAGTAGATGAGATAGATTATTGTACCAATTAAGTATCTGATAGATAGGATTGATAGTTAGTAGCTTGTTTGATATATGCTTTCTTGTTTCAATATTTATAGGAGGACCTTGATGTTATGATGTCATGTGGGTGATATCCACTGACACAAAGTTTACGCACACACTTGTCCTTGACAGACAAGTGTATCCTTGGATCTAAAGGATTATGGTTTGCAACTTATATGCCAAAGATTAGGGAAAACCTAGGTATGTTGATTGTATTAGCAGGGTGAGAACAATTCTTTTCATTTACTCGTTGAAAATATTTTTGTGACCTTGGAGGATGTCTATTATATTCTTAGGTTTTTAATTGTAGGGGAGCTTGTCAGTTATGATCAACATGGAAAATCTAGATTATAGGCATGTGAGAGAGTTCTTGTCAATCCCATTTCAAGCTTGGGATATAAGGAGGGGCATTATAGATGGAGGGATGTCAACAGAGTATGTACAATATTTTATAAAGCATCCATTCCTGAGATCAATAGGTCTTGGTGAGGTGCCACCACCCGTTGAGGATGATGATGATGATGATGATGATGATGATGATGATGATGATGATGCACCAAAATACTTTTAAAATCCTACTTTTAAAAATTACACTAATGAAACAAAGAGAAACTAAACTAAACACAGAGCTATACGTTTTTAGTTATTTCCTTCAATGTGTTCCATTATCATTCTTCCTTTTGAGTTCTTGTTGCATTTGCTTTTTTTTCTTAACTTTTACACAAAAGATTCCAAGATGACTTCAAATGGTTGAACTATGTGGTTGTCTAAATGAAAATAGATGATATCTATGATGCAAGCTATGACGGAGATGTATGGATATGGGGATAATGAATTTGATATGAAATGAAGTTGTTATGGTTTCTAAGACAAAGGAACACTTTTGAAAGCTTGAATCAAATCTTGGGAACACAGTAAGAATAATAAGCACAAACTCAATTCACAATATTCTACTCGTCTCAAATGAGTGAAAAATGGTCTACTTTTATAGAAAATCAAAGGCTTTGATCCTATGTAGCACGGGTCAAGGGATAATAATTAATCTTGATAAACTAAAAGGTTAAAATTAAATGGGTTGGAATGTGAGAGAGAAATAAGGAGGATGTTCCTCCTATATTAGAAATGTGGGAGGAGAAACCACATGTCATGATCCTCTACAAGACTATGAGAAGAAGGAATCAGTCCACTTTGTTGGAATGTGAGAGAAAAGATAGGCATCATGAGACATGTGTCTCATGAATTACCTTTAACCATGATGAGGTGGAGAGAACAAAGCATTAAGAAAAGGGAATCTGGAAAATGAATAGGAGATAAGAAGATAAGTTGATACCTCTCTCTCTCGGGAATGATGTTGAAAATAAATAGCTAACTAAATATTAGAAATATTCAATTTTCTTAGCCAGTGTGAGTGAGGTGGAAAGTGAGGTGGGGGTGAATTTTTCATTGGAGAGGAATTAAGATAATTTAGAATTATTTAATTATTCAAAACTTTAGAAAACCTATGGCTTAAAGAATTAAAATAACCATAAGAAAAATAAAGTAGATATGAATCACATAAATAAATTAAATAATTTATTTACTAAGAGAGGAATAAGTATTAATTAAACAAATAATTTACTTAATTAATTTGTCTCAAGCCATTTTTATATGTATACAATATCATTACCAAAATTATAACAACGAACTCCTAACATATTCCATTTTAGGGGAATTATATTGAAAATGTTGTACACTAATAAGATGCACATATATAATAATTTTAATAATATTTTAAGTAGAATACAGATCACATGCCACACATGACATGTGTGTGGACCATACATGTAGAAATAGAGAAAACCCTTGAGGTAGAGTAACAATGTATAATAGTCCTAAAAGAAGTCACTCCATACCATATCTCTACTAGATCCCAAATACAACATTGTACTCAACAAATCCTGATAGAGATATTCCCCCTCTCTCTATAGACCAAATCTTGTTAACATAATGGAGGAACAATCCCTATGAAGGACTAGTCATCACTCAATAAAAATAATCACATAGGTTATCAACAATTCCCAATGTAACTAACTTACTAAGGGATGTGTGCAACAAGTTGACATCCATATATAATAGAACATCCATTATAATATCACATCCCTAGGTACAAAATATGTCATCTCTCCTTAAAATAATTTTTATTTGAAACATGACAAGAAGTCAACTAGCATAATTCCCACAAGTCGTTATAAAGGGGATTCCATGACCAATCATCCAACCATCTATAATTTATCTCCATATTAGTCTTAGCTTAATAACACCTAGATCTCATCACTAATCCTTATTTTCCTACACCCATGTGATTTAGTTACATACCACAGTAAGAATTAGTTATTTTCCATAAATAGCCATTACTATGTGATGATAGTGATTATTGTAGTTAATCATTTTATTCCATGAAGATTTGGATAGTTATTTTCTTGTTGATTTTTTAGATTGTCATGTGTTCACAAGTTTTTCCTCCATAATCTTTCTTCTCATGAATATTGTAAAAAAAATCCATAAAAGAATACTCCTCCATCTTCACTCCAATATAGCATAACTAGCTTATGTGCTCATATTGATTTTTTTCAAGATCTTAGTTATAAAAACATTAATCGTATAAGGAAAATTTTGTGATACTTTTAAATGGCATAGTAAAAATGCGGTGAATTTACATGATTATAAAATAATACATGTAAATTTTTGGATGAGTTGAACCTCAACAAAACACATACACCAACATTTTCAAGATGATTGTGGACCTAAGATTAGTATAGAGATATAGTATTGGCAAAATTGGTGCCTCTAATGTAATGAAATTTTAATGTTTATGGCGAAATAGATCCTCACACATAGTTAAAATATAATAGTATTGAAAAATATGTGGATGAATAAAGCTATGCATTTGAGATTTCATATGAAAATATAAATTAGAACATTGGAAACACATAGTTCTTATTGGCAAAAATATTACTTACATATTCCCCGTAAAATAAGTAGATGTGGAGAAAATGCATTTGACTGATAATTTGTAAATTTTTGGTGATTTGGTCACCTTTTGATGAACTATAATTGATTAAATGTTTGAAGATGTTAAGTTGATGATCACCGAGCTGCAGAAAATTGATGCAAGACATTAAATCCGTTAATGTATTGTACTATCATTGATGTCAACTTGATATAATCTAATTGGTTATATACATAGTGTCAAAGACTTCAAAGAACCAAAGAGATAAAGGTTATGATATCAGTAATGCATAAAAGTTAAGTATACACCAAGTGACAACAAACACCGATAGACAATGCACCCCGACGGATAGAGAACTCTGAGAGAAGAGTCAAAGTGATACCCAAGCAAGAAACCCGAGCAAGCATTACCGAGCAGAACCAAAGAGTAACTCGAGCATAACTGAATGTCACAGTGTTGCCCAATAAATAGATAACCCCAATGGACAGAGATGCCCAAGGATAACCGAAGTCAAGACCAAGATAATAAGGAGTTAAACACCAAAAAGAACTAAAGTTTAGAAATGACAAAAGACTTAGCTAGCAGGAGCTAAATATGTAGTTAACTGGTTGATCACATAGTTTTCATCGACAAGTTAAAAGCCAGAGATAAGCTAGAGTTTTAAAGTTGTTTTATTCCAGTTGTCAAGGAGAAATCTACGGGATAAAACTGAAGTATGCTTTAACGCAAGAATGGCGAGAATTGCATATCACGCCAAGAATAAGAAAGACAAAGTCCTAGAAATGGTGAAATTATGTCTATAAGAGAGACAAGCTAATTCATTATGGATAGGGTGGGTGGATAGAGAAGAAGATGCTTTAGAGAATAGTGGTGAAGAAGACTTCATACAGTCCTGATCAAACAAGCTAAAGAACATAGCTAAAGATTTCTGCGGACAACGAGAAATAGAGAAGCACAACATCACCGAGTAGAAAGAAGTGGAGTAAAGGAACAAAAAAGAAATATTGATCAAAAAGGCCATATTATGAGCTTACAATAGATCTAAACATCTGCAAGTCTAAGTTGTATATATGAACAAATCATATACTGTTTCAGTTTAACCATTGATTCAGAAAGTCTCTTAACCGAGAAGGATCTAACCATCCATCATATATTGAGATACATCCCAAGGAGTATCAAAAGGTTTATCATGAAAATAGCATAGTGAATGTTAGATATCAAGTGATAAACCGTTACTAATAAATCCTCTAACAAGGTAGTATTTAATAGTGTGTTTGTAACCTTTAACAGGGTTGGCTCTTCACCGAGCTTTCTTTAGAAGAGTAAAAAATTTGGGTTACCGGTCCCAAGTGGTTTTTCCCTTAATAGGGTTTCCACGTTAAAAATCCATGTGTCAAATGTGTTTATGGTTCATTAGTTTAATTTTTTTCTTTACACATTACTAAAACATGATTGATTGGTAAACACTAAATTATTTACTGTATTTCGGTAAAGGCTAGACTGCTATTCGGTAAAGCTTAAGAATAAGGTTAAAACAGTGAACTCCGAGGAGTAGTTATTTGATAAGATAATTTAAGGGCATACATCTTGAAGGACTGAAGATAACTAGAGGTTTATATTTGATATATAAAGTTTTGTGGTTGATTTATTGGATTAATTTTTGAGGCCACTGATTCAGCCCCCCACCCCCTATCAGTTATTCTAACACCTTTTTGGTTGCAATGTATTTTCCAATTTTGAATTGTTTGATACAAACTATTTTCCATTAAAATAATCCCTGGTTTAAATTTCAAAAATTCGTTCATCAATACTTTGGAATTTTTACACCTTATCATTTCCCTATAAATTTGACTTTATAATATCTACTAGGATCGCTTCCATATGAATGTAAAAGTGATCCCTATGGGGGTGAAATTAATAATTGTACATAAAAGTGAGCTCTAAAGTTTCTAAACCAACTCTAGTTGTTTTCTTTAGAATAAAACCTAATATGCTTGACTTATAATCATTATATAGACAGTTACAAAGAATCTTCTAAGCTATAAAGTCAATCTCTTCTCTTTTAGAACTTGATGAAGGGTACTCCCCTTAAATAATATGCAAGCAAGAGCCACAAACTACCCTTTTGGAACTAAGTTTGAAACCCAACTACATCCCTATATATGTAGCACCAATAACCACCTTAGAATATTCTAGAAAGTGAAACTTTCTCATTTTTGCACCCAAGGTTCAATTTCCCGCCTGAGTGATTTTTCTCTCTTCCTTTTTGTATAGAAACTTAAGTCTTGATGGTACAACTTTTGGAAGCCATAACTTTTGAACTGTAGACCTGATTGTCTATTATAATCACTTTTCAAAAACCTCTCAAAACACTCTACGGTTTGGGACCGTAAAGCATCATCCCTAACAATTTTTGACCCATTTTGGATCCTCTAAGGACTTCAAAATTGAGTTCAAAGTATTTTGTACAACCCTGCCAAGTCTAAAAAATTCAATATCTTCAAAAGAAAACTTGATCTTGCCATGAAACTTTACTGACATACTTATATATCCAAAATGAACCTCAGAGGAAGTAATTGGAACAATCTATGTTTAAACTAAAAATAGTAAACTTGCCAAAAATAGTAACTCTGGCCAAAATAACTCTTATTGATAAACTAGACAATATTTTTGGGTGATACAAGGTTTCTTTTACACCCTAGATTCTCCTGCATCAGACACCCAGAGTAATTTGAGAAGTGATCTTGTCACATCTTAGGTGTTCAGAGGAAATTGAGGTGGTCAACCTCTTCCTTTAATAGCCATGATGAATCTTTAATAGGTCTTCCTTTCCATTTGACCAAGTACTCTTCATATGTCCTATTTCTTGTGCTTCTTCTGACATGACTATCAAAGATGTCTTCTATCTCCTTTGTAGCTAAAGTAGGTGCTAGAATATTCCACTATGATTTTTCTATCTCATCTTCAATACTTCCTTCATGATACTTTTTCAAATATAACATATTCAACATGGGTGAAATATTGAATTCACTAGACAAATATACTTCATAAGGATTTCTTGAATCATTCTTCTTTATGATTTTGCATGGTCCAAACTTCGTCATCTTCAACTTACTGTATGTTCCAACTGGATATCTCTCCTTTCTCAAATGAACCATGACTTCATCTCCAATCTAAAATTTCTTATATCTCCTTTTCCGATTTGTCTTAGCCTTGCATTGAATATTCATTTTATTAATATGTTTTCTCACCTCTTCATGTAAATTCTTCAGTTTTGTACAAATTCTTTAGCTTCGACGTTACTCTTTTCTCCTTTGTCTAACTTCCTTAATTCTGAAGCATTTCTAGGACTACTTCCATATACAATCTAGAATGGTGATTTACTAGTGCTCCTATTGATAAAATGATTGTATGCAAATTTCTCTTGTGGTAAAATCGAATCCCACCCCTTTGGTTTATCTCCTACTAAGCATCTCAACAAGTTTCCCAAACTCTTGTTCACAAATTATGTTTGTCCATCAGTCTGTGGATGGTGCACTGCCCTGAACTTCAAATCTGTCTTTAGCTTTTTTCACAATGTCCTCCTAAAGTACCCAATAAACGTAGTGTCTCGATTTGAAACTATGCTCTTTGGTAGACCATGTAGTATCACTACTTCTTTAAGAAACAATTATGCAACATGAACAATATCATTAGTCTTCCTACAAGGAATAAAATGTACCATTTTTGAGAACTTGTCCACCACCATAAAAATGGAATCATGTCCTCTTTGTGTCCTTGGTAAACCAAGAACAAAGTCCATACTAATATCCTCCCATAGCCTCTCTAGTACACATAATGGTTGATATAGCATTCTATTATGCTTGGTTCCTTTTGCCATCTGACATATTCTACAACTTTGCACAAACTTCTTAACATCTTGTTGTAATTGCGGCCAATAATAATGCTCACTAACCAAAGAAATGATTTTATCTCAACCAAAGTGTCCAACCAACCCCCCACTATTCTTCTCTTTTATCTAAGGTTCCCCCTCATGGAACTATTTGGAATAAACAATTGGCTACCTTTGAATAACATACCCTCTTGGATTATAAAATCCAACCATCTGGTCTTGTCTAGAGTAATAAGTTTTGTGCAAGCTCTCCTGGTCTCACCAAAATCAGGATGCTTAGGATATAAACTCTTGAGTTCCTAGAACCCAACAACTTTGATCTACATCTTTGTCAACAAATTCCACCTCCTCTTCGGGGCATCTTCAACCTTATTAGAGTTTCCACTCTTGTACTTCAACACAAAAGTGTAACTCTGCAAAAAATCAACCCATTTTAAATGTCTTTGATTCATCTTTCCTTGGTTGTTTAAATAATGTAAGGCTTGATGATCAGTAAACAAAACAAACTCTTTAAGTAAAAGATAATGTATCCACTTCTTCAATGCCTGAACTATAGTATAAAACTCTTTATCATAAACAAAATATTTTATTTTGGCATCATTCAACTACTCACTAAAATAAGCAATGGGTTTACCTTCTTGACTTCAAACAACTCCATTGACATTACCACTAGCATCACAGTCTACTTGAAATACCTTATTAAAATATTAAATTTCAAAAGTAGGTTGTTCTGTAACTTTTATTTTCAAAAA
The DNA here is from genome assembly GCA_018584345.1 of Thuja plicata. NCBI lineage: Eukaryota > Viridiplantae > Streptophyta > Pinopsida > Cupressales > Cupressaceae > Thuja > Thuja plicata. The sequence goes on from MU226297.1 coordinate 88,658, forward strand.
ATCAAAACTTTTTGTTACTTCTATAGTCCACTTAAACTCTTTTCTATCCATTCTTATTATTTTAGTTAAGGGTTCACAGATACTACTAAAGTTTTTTATAAACTTTCTATAAAAGCTAGCCAAACCATCAAAATATCTTACCTTAGTAGCACTCCTTGGAGTAGGGCATTCAAGGATAGCCTTCATTTTCTTTGGGTCCATTTTAAGACCATACATCGAGATAAAAAAAGAATCTAGATACACTAACTCATTCACAAAACTACACTTCTTCAGGTTAATCAACAAATTTTCTTCCCTTAAATTCTCAAAAACCCTACAAATATGTAATATATGCTCTTCCAATATCTTATTGAAGATAAAAATATCATCCAAGTAAACAATAACAAACTTACTCAAAAATTCGTGCAATACCTCGTTCATGAGCCGCATGAATGTGCTCGATGTATTGGTTAGCCCAAAGGGCATGACTAACCACTCATAAAAGACCTTTGTCTTGAAGGTTGTTTTTCATTCATCTCCTTTTCTAATCTGAATTTGTTGATATCCACTCTTCAGATCTATCTTTGTGAAGTAGTCAACTTCACTCAAACAATCCATAATGGCATCCATCCTTGGAAAGGGAAAACTATACTTGATAGTAATCTTATTGATAGCTTGAGAATCTATACACATCCTCCATTCTCTATTTTCTTTGGTGCTAGTACTGCTAGTACAACACATGGACTCAAACTCTCTCGAATCAAACCCTTTTGAAAAAAATCTTGCACTTGTCTATTCAATCTTCACTCTTTGTTAGAGTCATTCTATGGGTTTCCTTATTTGGAAAATTGGTTTCATGAATCAAGTCCATTTTATGACTAATCTTTCTTATTGGTGACAACCCATCAAGCACATTATCGAATACAATATCTTGAAACTCATCAAACAAATTTACAACTTACATAGATACATCTTCTACTTCATCTTTTTCAACTTTTGGAATTAAAACAAAACACATATGCTCATGTTTAATGCCTTCTAGAAACTTATTTTCATCAACTAAACATACTCTTGCATTACTACATACCTTTTCCTATGTTTCCTTCCATGACTTCAACTTGTGTCAGACTCCATCCTTTGTCAAAGAATAGGTATTTGCATACTCATCATGTACTACATGATGTTCAAATTGCCATGGTCTCCCTAACAACAAATGACAAACATCCATAGGCATAACATCACATAACACCTCATCATGATAGTTTCAACTTTTGAACTTTACTAGACATTGTCCATTGTCCATTGACCATAGCCTTGTGATCCTTTTGCAACCAAACAATCAGATAAGGGTTCAAATGCTTCCTTCTCTCTAACTTCAACTTACTAACCATTTCCTTTGAAACAAGGTTATCAATACTACCACCATCTATAATGACATTACATACTATACCATTATACTTACCTCTTTTGCAAAAAACATTCTTCCTTTTCTCAAGTTTCTTCTCGTCATTTAGCAAGACTCTTCTGGTAACAAGGACCTCTCCTCTTCCAACATCTTCACAATGTGAAGACTCAACATCCTCATCTACATGTGCAACTCGTGCACTACCATCTATTATTCTATGTTTTCTCCCTTGATGTTAGGGATACTCATAATCTCTATGTCCTCCACATCAGAAACACGTTCCATAGAAACCTCCTCTTACTAGTCCTTATCCTCTTCCTCTTCCTCTTTGATGTCCATTATTTTGATCTCGGAGATGATAGGAATTATTTCCCCTCCAATTATGATTACTACTAGAGTCATCATTCTTCTTCTGATCTTCATTTTGGCCTCCATAAGACTGCCCACTAGGCTTTCCACCATGACCTCTTTTATTTTGCTTGCTTTCAAACTTCTTGGTCAGTTTTTATTCTAGTTCAAAGTAAATTGATATGCTTCTTTAATGGTAGATATTCTTACCATTGTCAACTCTTCGTGAATACTAGGCCCAAACCCATTTATGTATCAGAGAACCTTGTTGGCTTCAGAATGACCCATTCTAATAAGGACTTGATAAAACTCTCTTCTATACTCCTGGACATATTTTATTTCTTGTTCAACCCTTGCATTTTATTCACCAAATCAAGCTCATAGTAAACAAGAATGGATTGTCTCTTCAAATTTTCCACCATCCAATCTCATCTTGTTTTCTCTCCTTCCCTCTATTGTTTTTCTCCAACTAAACTTCCCTCCACCAAATTTTAGCATCACCTTTCAGCTTTCCCTTTTCAAATATGGTCCTTTCATGATCATTTATTTCCTCATACTCAAAGTACACTTTCATGTCATTGATCTAATCAATCAACTCTTCTGGATTAAGATTTCTATAAAATGGGAGAGATTCAACCTTTCATCTCTTTCCAATCTTGGAAATGGCCCTCAAAAACCTAGCTTCCACTACAACATTTGGGTCAAATTTCGACACCAATTTGCGATGGCACTACCATTTGTGTGTGATTTTTGTGTTTTTTTTTTCAAGTGCCCCCGATGCTGTCGTAATAGTGATGGTACCTTCGGAATTGTGACACCCACGTGATTATAAACAAAAAAGAAAAAAGAAAAAGAAAGGCTCATTTCTAATTTAGCGCGAAGAGGGCCTAACTGTGGAAGATTGGAATCTTCGTATATGGTAGCCATGACTTGATTAGGTAGGCATTCGAGATTTGTATTCTCATTAACTCAACTTCATTTTGATGACATTTGTTGATTTAATGGCACAATATGAATGTTAATACTGGCATTGTTAGCATTGTTAATACTGGAAATATCTTGATGGATCGTGGGCTGCAAGCTAGGGCATCATGCATTGTTTATGAGCTCATTGTTTAATACTAGCATTGTTTACATCTTTTCATTTAGAATGCTTGATGACCCACGAGCTTTGAGAGCTAGGGCATCATTGCTATTACCTTCAAGGCATTGTGTGAAGTGTTTGATCTATCTTTATTTGTATTGTTGTTGATATTCATTATGTGGTACTCCCCGTTTATGATCATTTCATGAGGATATGTCTCAATGGCTCGTAGGCTGCATGTTAGGGCATCATGCATTATTTATTAGCTCACTGTTTAATACTGGCATTGTTTACATCTTTTCATTTTGAATGCTTGATGACCCACGAGATTTGAGAGCTAGGGCATCATTGCTATTACCTTCAAGGCATTGTCTGAAGTGTTTGATCTCTCTTTATTTGTTTTGTTATTGATATTCACTATGTGGTACTCCCCGTTGATGATCATTTCATGAGGAAATGTCTTGATGGCTCGCAAGCTGCAAGCTAGGGCATCATGCATTGTTTATTAGCTCACTGTTTAATACTGACATTGTTTACATCTTTGCATATGGAATGCTTGATGACCCGTGAGCTTTGAGAGCTAGGGCATCATTGTTATTACCTTCAAGGCATTGTATGAAGTGTTTGATCTCTCTTTATTTGTTTTGTTGTTGATATTCACTATGTGGTACTCCCCGTTTATGATCATTTCATGAGGAAATGTCTTGATGGCTCGCGGGCTACAAGCTAGGGTATCATGCATTGTTTATGAGCTCACTGTTTAATACTGGCAATCATTTACATCTTTGCATTTGGAATGGTTGATGACCCTTAAGCTTTGAGAGCTAGGGAATCATTGCTATTACCTTCAAGGCATTCTCTGAAGTGTTTCATATCTATTTATTTGTTTTTTTGTTGATATTCACTATGTGGTACTCCCCATTTATCATAATTTAATGAGGAAAAACATGGTATATTCTTTCCTTTCTGCAACATTCTTCTGAGTGCACATGTTCTGTAGCATGGTTTTTCTTTCAGAAGTGTATGGCTTGACTATGCACATGCATAATTGTAGATGAGGATCAGTATTAGGATGCCATTCATTGCTTAGATCTTCTTCATCTAACCCTCATCTCTCTTTTCTTTGCAGGTTCTGGATCACGCAGGAGCACACTGGATTCATACCCCGGTCAAAAATTCATCACTTCAAGTAATGTCTGGTACCCTTATTATTTACATTCATCCTCTTATGTATGCATGCACTCTTGCATATTCTTTTGAAAGTTGGCTATGCTCACAGAAGCCTAGATGATTTTATCTTTCAGTTCCTTTTCTTGAATATTATATACAAGTTATTTGGCATATATATAGTATATACATGTAATCTTTAGATGCAGAAATGTCTTTTCCTTTACATGTATCTTTTCATGAAATGAACACAAATTAAACTAGATCATCTAATAATGCAAACTAGGGTACTGTAGTCACTCATCTAGTAATTAGGTTACCAATGTGCAATGAGGTAACTATTTGTATATATATCAAACCATGAAGATGATGTTTAGGAGACAGTGGAGCTAGAGGAATATGTGAAAGCTCTAAATGCTTTGAAAAATAAAAACTCCCAAGGCTTTCAAACGCCTAGGAGCCTGTAATAAATTAAAATGGAAGAAGATAGGTCCATGTATGATCTTAAGGAATTTTTTATATAATGCCTATGAAGTTGAATTTCTAGAGGGAATAAATATCCCACTTGTATTCAATGTTAGTGATTTGTATAAATAGTATGAAGGAGAGATTAGTATCACTTGTATTCAATGTCGGTGATTTGTATAAATATTCAAATTTGGAATCATTGTTGAAATTCTTCCTCATGTAGTGTATATTTCTTCATGTTTAATAGGTTGTAACTCAAATTTCTAAATGTTATTGACCTCAAATAATTGTTAAAAATCTATTTGTGAGTTACTATGCTTCTCGGTGCATGTTTGGACATATCCATAGACACGACAACTCTTAGGTGCGTGTGTATGCATATATGTTTGTGTATTTATGTTTATATATGTATATGTATATTTATATACGTGTGTGTGTATGTATACATATACCTATATATTTACATGTATATATATATATACATGTACATACATATATACACATGTGTGTGTGTATATGTGTATATGTGTGTGTGTGTGTGAATATTTATGTATGTATATGTGTGTGTCTATATATACACACCCACACATACATACATACATACATACATACATACATGCATGCATGCATACATACATACATACATACATACATACATACATAAATATATACATACATAAATACATACATACATGAATCTTTCATTTGGTTTGCACATATGGAATTTCCTCATATAGAATCATCATTATTAGTCATTATATGTCTACACCCCCCTTTCAACTCACATGGATCAACAAAGAAACAGACTCGAACTCTTCAAAGAAACCTGATTGCAACCACCTAATTGTCAAAACCAAATAGGCTTAATGGTGTTGTCAAGTTGACAACCAATGTTGTCAACTCGACAACATGGTGTCTCAGCCACATTTAGGATATTTAGAAGTTTTTTCCATGAGTCCTTGGATCACTCAAGTGACCCCAAGGTTACATAACTATCCCTTATGCCACTCAATGGCTTACATAACATTATTTTCAACTAAAATGAGAACCCCTCATGTTTAGAATGAAACACCCAAATTTCTAAAAGAGCTTAGGTCTGAAGTCAATTAAAGATACATATTCATATATGAAAGGCCAATATACTAAATAGACAACATATACCTGTAACAAAACATGTACAACACACCCCCATTAAACCATTTATCACAAACCACAAGCCCTGTCAATACCCAATGTATATATACTATCATACATGCATGAATATCCACCTCCTTGGAAGATACACAACCAAAGAAACAACATGCCAGGAGCTCCAATACTAAGAGCATTACTACTATGACTCCACTAATCCATCCTGAACCCATCTTTCTGAAAAAGGAAAGCTACAAAATCACAACAGTGTAGCAATACTAATAGGTAGAGAAAAGGTTCATCAAATGCTAAAAGGATTGTCTGCAACACAAAGTGCCTGTGAAGGGGAATCCTTATGCTCCACTATCCTTTTTCTTAGTGTGCATGTGATACTGTAAAAGTAAACAAACAAAAAAGGACTCTGCAGTTGTAACAGATGTGGTAAATTCACTACAACATATATTGAATACCCTTATTATTTATGTTCATCCTCTTATGTATGCATGTACTCTTGCATATTCTTCT